>QRFJ01001245.1:197642-237904 GCA_006176705.1 Cocos nucifera | reverse complement strand
TCTAGCCTTATTATCTTTGTCCATCCAGTTATCCAGAGATGCTCTCTGTTCAATGGATTGATGGGCTGGTAAGGTGGGAGGGTCCTGGTCCAATACATGAGTTAACTTCTTAGAACCCAAAATGATTTTAAAGTTTGGAGTCAATCCTTTATAATTTGGGTTCCGGTCAGTCTATGTGTGTCCCAGATTCGTGCTAATGGATTGGATGCAGACATTTTTCCTATAGAAGAGTCAAAGTTTCTTGTTAGATATTGTAAATTAAGTCTTAACCAATTTATTTAAGAATTTTATTTTTAAATAAATTAGCTCCTCACTATTTTTTTTGGATCCCTACACTTTCTTTGTAGAGATGCGAAAATCTCCACGATTTAAATGATTTCTAGTGGATGGTGCGGTCTCCACCAACTGACTCATCACCTCAACCTAACAATTATTGGGTAATGGATTAGCCAATGAGTGAACAACTCTTGTTCAATGATTCTCTAATCATGATGCATCCAAACTTGATCTCTAATTCATGAATCTCATCATGCCCAAAATATTGATCCACTCCTTAGTTAAGTCAGACCCACCATTTGCATAGATTGGATTTCTAATTGAGTCTCTCATCATATCTAAAATATTGAGCCCAATCATCCTCCAGCCCATAGCATCCAATGCCTAATAGACATGGTTGCATCTTTCCGGTGCAACTGAGCCACTGTAACCAGTCGAGAACAATCAACCTTGGGAAGGGCCCGCACATCTACAATGGTGGAAGACCTTAGACTTAATCTTTTCTTAGGAAGATTTGATTTAGGTCTCATTAAACTAGACTTGACATAGTCATAACCATTATGACTAACCTAGTGGCATGGGTTAGCTCGGATTATTGACCACCTCAGATCAGAACTGAGTCAACAAACATGGCCAGGTAAGTGAGATCCGGTGGAAGGGATATGCCATTAACTCGATAAAGAATGCATTCGAGTTGAGTAGCTCTCAATTAAAAACCTATCGATCATATTTGCCAGACTTACCTTAGACACCAAATTATTGAAGCCAGAAAACAATCAGGTTAGCCTACAATCCAGACTCTAACCACTGAGCCTAATTAGATCTTAGCTTGATCGATCACTCACATGACTCGAATCTTGACCCAGACTTAATCCTATTAGGGTGGTCACTTTAAGCACTTGTTGATCCCATCTAACCAACTCTTGATTCGGTTTGATCAACCGCTTAGACCTAATTGAGCTACCCAAGCCCGAACCCAATATTATGAATATGTCTTAGATCTAAAATTCTTTAATTTTAGATCCTAATTAATATTCCATAATCTTAATTCTTAATTAAGTTTAGGGTTCATAAATAAAACATGTAAATAAAATCCTAGGATTTCAGGATCTAGGATTTTGCAGAAAGTAAGTTTTTGATTTTTGATTAAGGATGAACGCGCAGCACCCCTACACATCATAAGAACATCCCATCGAATGGAAGGAGAGGGCATTTAAATCCTACTTTGTTCTTATGATCGGACGGCCAAAGAGGGAATGCCTTAATCAGAATATGTAATCTACAAAATTAGTTAGATCTACATCATATATCTCATATATAAAATTTGATCTAACTTAATACATATTTTGTATACATCTCATGTATCAAATCATGCATGTTTTCAGATCTAAATTATCTCATAATTATCTAAAAAATTAAATTTAAATTGAATCACATCAAAATAAATTCTAATCTAGACAACTTATGTAGAACTATTCTACAACTAGTCTAGACATGCAATTATCATATCTCATATGAATCTTAAAATTAAATAATTTTATTTTTTATTTTTAGATATTATTATAATATTTATAATCATCAAAAAATAATAAATAAATAGATCTAAAATTATAATTTAATCAAATTAAATTATGAATATGCAAAGACTATACGTATAGAACTATTCTATTTTATAACTAGTCATGCATATTATAGAACTTAGATCTATATTATTTAATTTTAATTTTTTTTGATTTCAGATCTATATCACATCTCATGTGACATCTAAAATCATCTAATTTTTAATTAAAATAAATTTAAAAATTAGATCTAAATAATTTTTAAAACCTGGCTCTTGATACCAGTTGAAGGGAAAATCCTAATTTTCTCGGATCAGGTTCGGTTCAGATCTGATTCGGATCAAGAGGGATATTTTCAAAAATTTCTTTAATCTAAATTAGATCTTAAGATATTTTAGATCTAGTTTTATTATTTTAATAATAATAAATAAAATCTAAATAAATTAAATCTAATTTAATTTATACTTGATTATGGGTAATCCTAATTACCCTTTGATGATCCTGCTGATTGCCTGAGGTTCTGGATCTAGCCATGCAAGTGCCTGACCTCTACCGATATCCACTCAAGCTAGATCTAGAGATCCTTCTTTCTCTTATCACTTCTACAAAAATTAGATCTGAATCTGATTTGGAGGATCTTCAAAACTCCTTTTGAAGATCAGTAGTCATCTCTTTGCAGTGCTGCCTTCTTCCTTTCACGTCAGCCTTTTCTTGCCTGAATCGCACCAAATTGAAGCCCAAACTTTCCTTTGAGCGCATGAGAGAAGAGAGAGGGTCAAAAGATGGATGGCATGGAGGAGGAGAGGGGCAGCCTTGGGGTGTGGAAAGAGGAACTCTCTTGAATGTTGGGTGCAGATAGGGTTTATTTATAGATCCTACTGCGTGTCCATGCAGTGCTGCTTCATCCCAACCAATCACATTGCTTCGTGACAATCAGATTAAAATCTTGATTAGTGGGATAGATGTCACCTTGGATCCAATCCTTAGATGAGAGCCCCATAAATTCATCCTTAGATGGCACCTTAGAGATCAAATCGAAATCAAAAAAGGAGACTGAAGTCCCTATCCAACAGGACCTAAGGCGCCTCCTTGGGCACACGCCAAGGGTGGGTGCACCCTCCTTCTTGCCAGGTTCTGGTAGGAGGACAAGCCCCTACCAACTCTCCAATAGGTGCATGACACGTGGATAGAAGTCAAAGTATCAATGGTCAACATTTGACCAGTCAAAGGTCAACTTTTGACCAAAGTCAAAGGACAAGAAATGGTAGGTGATGAAAAATGGTAGGTGTTGTCTCAAATTGATCTCATAAATTAAGACAGCCCTTTTCTTGATCTAGATAAGCTTCAGTCAGACTAGGTAAAGGTATTTGAGTGAGCACAAACTCATTTGGCTCAGTCAAGACAACTTTTTAATGATAGAAAAAGGAGAACGTTAGGTTCAATCAAGTGCTAGCACGATTTCTTGAACCTAATTGAATCTAATTTAAATCAATTGAATTGGGTTAGTCTAATTGATGATATCCAGAA
This sequence comes from Cocos nucifera, assembly GCA_006176705.1. Taxonomy (NCBI): domain Eukaryota; kingdom Viridiplantae; phylum Streptophyta; class Magnoliopsida; order Arecales; family Arecaceae; genus Cocos; species Cocos nucifera. Next base: position 234,542 of record QRFJ01001245.1, on the reverse strand, counting down.
TCCAAACTCTTATTTGTGTGATCCAGTTAGGTTCAGTTCTGTATGATAATGGGATATGTCGTGATCTCCATCATCGACATCATCGAAACTTCCTTTCGATGGATCAGAACTCTTCTGAATTTGAACAACTAGAATGATCGATCATCTAAATCATTCTAATTGCTCCAAAAATCCACCAGTGACACTAGCAGTATATGGTGGCAACCCATCAAAATTGAATGCAAACCTCTTGGTGTAGCTACTTGTGTGATTAAGTTCTTCTATCTTGAGCCCGATCAGAATTAGGGTTAAGGTGAACTCGTCAAACCCTAATTTCTATCATATGATTTAATCATTCGATTCAAGTCCGATGTGAAAATCCTTAATAGAAACTCTTTCTATTATTTCACTCTCCTTAGGCCATGGGCTTATGGACTTGATTCTCATGATCATAGGGCATAGGGTACTCTTGGTGCAATCCTTACAATGAACATGCTATAGCCAATTCAAATGGCTAGGAGACTGAGTCATGGTGTAGTCAAACTATAACACCCTCAAGGTGAACTATCGATGCACCTCAGGTCAAAGAACAAATACACCACTACAGCATTCGAAGTCAGTCATCGATGAGAAGGTAGACTTCCTTATGACTACTCGAGGTGGTCACGCTCAGTGCCCTCGTTCTCTAACAGGTACCTCTACTCTCGCTCTGGTGTCTCCACACTGTAGACTCAAGACTCATCTACTAAAGAGAAGCGATTGTACACCAACCTTCTGGATCAATTACTATCCTCATGATGATCCTATGGTCGGAAGCATTTTATGAGTTAATAATGATTATTCATGTCTTAAATTTTCAACTCTTGAAAATATGAATTATCATTACCATTAACTCAAAGGATGTATCATAGACACTAAATACACATATATTGTAGAAAATAACCTATTTTATTGATTATAGTCAAAATTATAATTTTGCCCCTAGAAGTGTATTACAAGTGTCAGCCAATTTTGGCTTCTAGGGCACATATATCTAACAAGATGTTCTAACTTGCTAATTTAGGCTTGATGATAAAGTCACAAGCTGTACATGTGTATGGCCTCTAGGAGTCATCCACACAAGCCTACGATCTCTGATCTAAAGTTCGATGTAGGAAATCAGCACAGCATGCTAGTACTATGCTGATCCTTCTTCAATGGTCGATCCGATGCTTCCTTCTTCAAAATTTAGACTCTCTAAAATATGAGAAGAAAGATGAGAGTTTATTGATATGAGACTCTCTCAAAAAAAACCTAAAAAAAAAAGAGGAGAGATTGAAAATAAAACAGCCCTAGAAGAAGACTCTCTTCTTCTTCTCTTTTCTCTCACCTAGACACCTAGTTTGGTGACTATGGAACCCCCATGCCCAAGGATCCTCTTTCTCTAATTTTTACACACCCAAAACCTCTCTTAAAGCTCTATATTTTATGAAAATATTAGAATAAAATTCATCCAATAAATTAAGAAAAAGAAGAGTCCAAGTTAGATCAAAATTCTAGACTAGGAATATCCAAACATGGGAAGTTGTTGGAGCGCCCAAGAGTTGAGCGCCTCCTCCATAATTATTGGCATGGACCAGCAAGGGAGGGTGCACAAAAAAGGATATTATTTTTATGGAATAAGATAAGAATTAATTAAAAGAGAGGGCGGCACTCAAGGAAAGGTGTTTTGGTCAACAAGGATTCCATCTCATAGAATCCTAAGCAAAACTAACTCCTCTTTTGACTTGGTCTTCTAACAAATTGCCTTATGTGAAAAGGAGGAGAGAAAGAGGGCATGAGAAGCCATGGGAGTGGAGAATTTTTACATAAGAAACAAAATAGGGCATGGGGCATGAGGATTAAGTGGTGCAAGTGATAGGGGGTCCTAGTCACACTAGGACTCTTGTTTTAACTTGGTCAAACAAGATCTTTTAACCAAATAAAATCAATATTAAACCAACCCAATTAAATAAGATCTTAACCCATTTAAGAACTTAATTAAATTAAATTAAATCTAACTTAATTCAAATTCATTTTCTAATTAAATTAAAAAATTAGGTTAATCCAAGTCTTAGTTAGACTAGAACTAGTTCTTCCTTGCACTTGGCTTATCCAATAAACCAATTGGACTTGATCCAATCAAGCCCAAACCAAATCTAATTAAATCATACTTAATTAGACTTAATCTCAACCTATTGGCTTAATCAAATTAAGCCAATGAGTAATCCAATTGCTAATCGATCCTCCTACAACACTTGCACTAGGTTAAACACCGATCGTATTGATTGTTTAATCCTAGAATGATTCTTAATCGTTGATCAACCATCTGATCAGATCATAGGCTCTAATGTATGTAACCTCATAGGTCTGAACCTAAGTCGATAGCATAGAAATAAATTTTGGTACCAATCAAAGTGACCATCTAGCAATGATACCCGATGGTCGGATTGGTCAAAGGTATAGAACACCATCCTTAGAACCCATGTGGATATAGTTTCCATATAATTCATCCCCTTGATCACAATGCTCGTAGGACATCTCAGAGTTCAACTGTCAACTCTGATCAGATTGTCCATATTATATTTCAAAATATCAAATCCATCTGATGGATTATCCTGGCCAAGGTTTTGCTATATTGAAATATAGTGATATATTCTTTTCCAACTTTTGAAGTGGTCAATTCCATCTTGATCACACTCCAACTTCTCAAGTACTTGACTGTGCTTATAAGCCTTCCATTGTTGAATTAGAAATTTAGTTAGTCCAATACCAAAGCACAGTGAGTTGCTTGTAAGTCACTGAGGTGATCTCAAGTCTAAGGGATATTTATACCTATATCTTATCGGAGACATTCTCAATAGCAGAATGCTCTGAAGTTGGTCACGTTCAATGATGATGTACCGATATATCTCACCTGTATGCCATAGCAGTGTCTCCACACTCCTTGGTTAAGAGGACAACCAACTTATATGGCATATAGCGACCTATGCTCGATAGATGCTGTTGTCCTAATTAACAGCCTATCATTTGGAAGTGAACAAATTTAAGGACTAATCGATAAATCCTCTCTTTATCAAAACTAAATAGTCCTAAGAACTTCCTCACAACGATAGAGTTCATTAGAAGATATAAACTTATGATGAAAAAGATGCTAAAATATTTTTATTAATTAATAAATTAATTATAATTATAAAATAGCTCAACCATCAATAAGCTGATGATTGGCTTTAGAACATAATTTTCAAAAACTTTCACTTATCCTAAAGCCACTCGGCACAGTATCTAATACCCATCTTCGACTTATGGTTGTCAAACTCTTTGATTGCCAAGGCTTTAGTGAAGGGGTCGGCTAGGTTCTCCTTTCTGTCAATCTTCTAAAGGTCGACATCACCACGATCCATAATCTTATGGACCAAATGAAAGTGGTACAGAATGTGCTTTGTCCGCTGGTGTGCCTTTGGTTCCTTTGCTTAGGCTATGGTGCCAGTGCTGTCATAGTAAAGCAGGACTGGACCGTCAATGGAGGATGCTACTTCGAGCTCGGTGATGAACTTTCTTAGCCACATAGCTTTTTTTGCTGCATCTGATGCTGCCATGTACTCTGCTTTGCAAACAGAGTCAGCCATTGTATGCTGTTTGAAACTTTTTCAGCAGATGGCTCCACCATTTAGAGTAAAGATATACCCCGATACACTTTTACTATCATCATGGTCAGATTGAAAGCTGGAGTCCATCGACCCCACAAGCTTTAGATCTGACTCACCATAAACTAACCATTGATCCTTAATGTTTCTCAAATACTTAAGGATGGTTTTAACCATCTTTCAGTGATTTTCTCAAGGATCAAACTGGTATCTACTCACCACTCCTAATAAGTATGCCATGTCTGATCTTGTACATGTCATTGCATACATAATAGACCTCACTACCGAAGCATATATGATTTTACTCATATGCTCTTTCTCTTCAGGAGTTATCAGACAATCCTTCTTAGATAGAGAAATTTCTTGGCCTATTGGAAGATAGCCCTTTTTTGAATTCTCTAGGTTGAACCTCTTCAGCATAGTTTCTATGTACATGGACTGGGATATACCAAGCATCCTTTTAGATCTATCCCTATAGATCTTCATCCCTAGGATGTAGGATGCTTCACCCAAGTCTTTCATGGAGAACTGTGATGACAACCAGACTTTTATTCCTTGTAGTGCAGGGATATCATTCTCAATTAAGAGAATGTCATCCATGTACAAAATAAGGAATACCAGTACTAGACCATTTGCCCATTTATAAATGTAGGATTCTTCTCCATTCTTAATGAAGCCACATGTTTTGATCACTTTATCAAAATACATGTTCCAACTCCAAGATGCCTACTTCAATCCATAAATAGATCTCTGAAGCTTGCTCACCTTGCACTAATCTATGGATGTGCACCCTTCAGGTTGTATCATATACACCACTTCGGTCAACTCTTCATTTAGGAAAGTTGTCTTCACATCCATCTACCAGATCTCATAGTCCAGATGGGCAGCAATGGCAAGCATGATCCAAATGGACTTGAGCATTGTCACAGGGGAGAACATCTCATCACAGTCAAACCATAATGTTGACGATATCCCTTAGCAACCTGATGGGCTTTATAGGTCTGCACCTTTTCGTCTATGCCCCTCTTTCTTTTGAAGACCCATTTACATCCAATGGATTTAACTCCTTCAGGTGGGTCAACTAATGTCCATACATTATTGACCTTCCTGAAATTCATTTTAAATCTCATGGCTTCTAGCCATTTCTCAGAGTTGGATCTCTGGATCGCATCCATATAAGTGATCGAGTCCTTATTGTTCTCATCGAGTTCGATGGGATCACCATCCTGGACCAAGAGTCCATAGTATCTATCCAAATGGCACAGTACTCTACCAAATCGCCTTAATGGTGCGGATTCACTAGGCTTCGAATCTGATCTGATTAAATTTGATTTAGGTTCAACATTCTATGTCAGATTTTCTACTTATTGAACTTCATCAAGTTCAACCTTAGAGGCAATAGTTCCTTCACCAAGGAACTCCTTTTCCAAAAAGGTTGTCCTAAGGATGAAAAACACCTTTTGTTCATTAGCATGGTAGAAATAGTATCCTTTGGTCTCTTTTGGGTACCCTATGAATATACACTTGTCAGACCTAGGTCGAAGTTTTTCTGTAACTAACCATTTGACATAAGCCGAGCACCCTCAAATCCTAAGATGTGAAAGTGCTGGCTTACGCCCCATCCATATCTCATATGGGGTTTTAACAGTAGACTTACTTGGAATTCTATTTAATAGATAACAAGCTGATTCGAGTGCATATCCCTAGAAGCATATCGACAAGCTGGCAAATTCCATCATGAATCGGACCATGTCTAACAAAGTCCGATTCCTCCTTTCAGACACACCATTATGCTGTGGTCTTTCAGGAGGAGTCCATTGGAAGAGAATTTCATTCTCTCCTAGATATGTGAGAAACTTACTAGAAAGGTATTCTCCTCCTCGGTCAGATCGAAGAGTTTTAATACTCTTCCCAGTTTGTTTTTCTACTTTACTTCAGAATCATTTGAACATTTCAAAAGAATGCGACTTATATTTCACCAGATAGATATATCTATATCTGGGTAGATCATCCATAAAAGTGATGAAGTAGACATATCCATCTCTGGCACTTATGCTCATTGGTCCACAAACATTAGTATGTACTAGACCTAAGAGCTCATTAGCTCTCTCACCTTTTTTAGTAAAAGATGACTTGGTCATTTTACCAAGAAGACATGACTCATAGGTTAGAAGTGATTCACAATCATTGACTTCGAGGATTCCCTCTTGAGTCAACCTATTTATCCTATTCTTATTTATATGACCTAGCCTCCAGTGTCATAAGTAGATATCTATTATACTATCTAATCTAAGATGCTTGCCAGTAGAATAGACTACATTAATAGATTGTGATAACATATATACACCATTGTTCAATTATCCATAGAAAGCAATAACACCATTCATAATGATATTACAAACTTGTTTCTTAATTGAAATTTCGTAATTATTCATGACCAAAAGGCCTACAAAAATGATATTTAAAAGAAAACTAGGATAGAAATGACAATCACTAAGAACAATGGCATGAGATTCAAATATAAGTTTCAAAATTTCTAAAGCTAGAACTGGAACTGATCTTCCATCTCCAACGTTTAGGAATCTCTTACCTTGCTCGAATCTTCTACTGACCTACAACCTCTACAATGAATTGCAAATATTGTAAGGGCTACCAGTATCCAATACCCAGTCAGTAATATTACAGATAGAGAAATTGCAAGGAGCTATCATATAAATACCTTGCCCAACAATAGCTTGCTTCTTTCTCTGCCTGTTTGGGTCCAGGGAGGCAATGTACTGAGAATAGTTTCTCTTCTAGTGTCGTCGCTTCTTGCAAAAGAAGGATTCAGCTTGACTCTTATCGGGCTTGATCTTCCTGGACTAGCCCTGCACTGATGTCCCAACCTAAACTTGCATCTTCTTTATTTTCTTCTTCTTATTCTTCTTTCCTTTCCTAAAGGGTCGAGAACCAGAAGACGAACCTTCCACTAAGTTCACTGACTCTTTATGGAGCTGGTGATCCTTCTCAAAGTTCTAAAGTAATCCCAGTAAGCCATGATAGTTTACTTCAGACTTTGTCATTCTGTAATCAGTAAGAAAAGGAAGATAGGACTTTGGCAGCGAGTTCAGTATTGCATCTTTTCCAAGTTGTTCATGCTAGGAAAAGTTGAGTTTGCTCAAGTGCTCTATCAGCTTGATCATATACTATATATGATCAATGACAGAGGCTCCATCCTGCATTCTGGCTTTTAAATGGTGCAACTAGTCTTATGCATCTCAACGTCATCAGGTGTGCCAAAAGAATCCTCCAACACTTGGAGCATTTCATTTGGCTGAGTTATCTCAAACCTGTGACTGAACTCATCGCTCATCATAGCCAGCATAATGCAGCGCACCATGGTTTGATCACTGAGCAACTTTTGATAAGTGTCTCTAACTATTCCACGTGCATTGGCGGCTGGCTCCTCAAGTGTAAGATCCATCAGCACATATAAGATCCGTTCATGCTCCAGAATAATCTTCAACTTTCGATACTAGCTACTGAAGTTGGGTCCCACCAACTTATCATTATCTAACAATGATTAGAGCTATAGGGAAGTGGCCATGTCTGCATAAAGAAAAACCAAAACCTAATTCGTAATTGGTTCATTAAACCTAAAGATTTGAACTTTAATCAAAAGATTTCTTCCACTATTTTATTTGAATTGGTAGCCTCTACCTTCAGTTCAAGGAATTACCCTAATTCCTTATTGGGTACTAGAATCCACATAGACTGTACACGAGTCTAACTTTGGTTGGCCCATCGATGTACATCTAAGGATAGATTTATAACCAATTATTTCTCTAAATAATTTTTAGTAATTAAATTTTGCCCCAAGCCCTGATCAGTTGGCTTTAGCCTTCTTAGAAAAGGGGCCAGTTAGGTCCAATCATTAACATGACCAAGCTTAGCCCATCTGACCAATGAATGATCAGGCCCAATTTTGGTTGGCCCACCTGACCATGATTTAGAGAGATGTATCCAAGAGATCGTATAATGAATGATAATTTCATCAATCGATAAGCACCAGGCCTTTGAGCCTCTAATGATTATCGAACTGATGGACTCACTATCATCCACTTTAATGGGAGGCTATGATCCAATTATCATATAACTATTTTATTTTAGGAACCTAATAATTTTAAAGGATTTAATTTATAGAAACGAGTAGGTCAAATTAACCAGCTTGTCATGATCCTCCCACTAACTTCACCAAGTCAGCTTAAGGGAGACCATTAATAGGCTGGTTTAGGAGCACCTAAATCAGTCAAACTAATTTACCTAGCTGACATGGGTCAGCTCGAATAGTTAAGCGATCTGATCAAAATATAATCTCATCAAGAGGTCAGATAAGTTCGATCGATGGAAGGGTCTGCCAGGCTTGCCTTAGACACCATAAAAAATGGCTAGGTAAGCGAGCTGCTAATTAAAAACCACTGGTCTGGTTTACCTTAGACATCAACCGATTTAATTAGTTTCAATTAGATCAACCTAATAGTTCATGCTAGACCGCGTAGCCAAGAATCAAGTCCATCTTGGGTCTTGTTAAAGACATGGACTTGACCAACTATAACTATTACAATTAATCTAGAGAATCCTTAACCTAATCTAAGATAACAATTGATTAGATTTAGTCAATTCTCTAATTAAGTCTATTCTTTAATCTAACATTGGGTCTAACCCAATCAATGGACCTAATCCCCATTAACCCATTAACCTAATGTGTTATGATTCATGTCATAGGATCTTCAATTTGCAATCCTAGAACCTAATCAAACAACTTCTTAATTCTTAATTAAATTTTGGGCTAAGGGTTGGGGTTTGACTTTTTGAAAATAGTTTTTATATTTATAAAATATTTTTACAACATGATTCAATTAACCAAGTTGCATGTTTGATTCATAATCAATATGCATGTAACATAAACATGAATCTACTTTAGATCTAATCTAAATAGGTTCATGTAATTGAAATAATTTCAATAATAATCAATCATAAATCTTCCTAGATCAAATCTAACATATTTATGAAGATTAAAACTAGATTAAAATATTTTTAATCAGATAATAAAATCTCTTAGATCTAATTTAAAATTTTATGATTAATATTTTAGATCAGTACGTACTAGGACAACCTATTCACTATAAGGGGTAAACCTTACAGCAGGACAACCTTATGGTAGTTCATACAATCTAAAATATTTTATTTTTAGATCTAAAACTATTTTAAATTTATTAAATTATAAATAAAATTAGATCAAATCTAATAAATTTATGATTAGAGTCAGATCATCATGAATTAGTATAACCTATTCATTGTAAGGGTTAAACCTTATAGCAGGACAACCTTATGGCGGTTCATGAGATCTGATTTTTTTTTTTAATTTCAGATTTAATAATTAGATTATAAATTAGATCTAATCTAAGAAATAATCTAAACATGCATAAAAATTATATAATAATAATCTGGCTCTGATACCAATTGAAGGTTCTTGATCTAGGATTTTATAGGTAGATCTTAAAACTTTTTCAAGATCTTACAGTGAAAGACTTAAATAAATTAAATATTTATTTAAATAAATATATAAATACCTAGATCTCAAATCTATTACATGATCAAGGTATGATATTAAATCAAAAATTAAAATCAAACAAGAAAGAAAAGGTTGATCAAATCAACCTAGATCTACATTACATCAAAGTATGAAGTTTATGGATCATATCTATTACCTATGCAAGTTAGATGTTCTAACTTGCCAATCCAAGCTTGAGGATGAAGTCATGAGCTGTACACACATCTGACCTTTAGGAGTCATCCACATGAGCCAACAATCTCCGATTTGAAGTCCGATGCAAGAAATCAACACAGCATGCTAGTACTGTGCTGATCCTTCTTCAACGATCGATCCGATGCTTCCTTCTTTGAAATTTGGACTCTTCAAAATATGAGAAGGAAGATGAGAGTTTACTGATCTAAGACTCTCTTAGAAAAAACTCAAAAAAAATGAGAGATTGAAAATAAAACAGCCCTAGAAGAAGACCCTCTTCTTCTTCTCTTTTCTCTCACCTAGACACCTAGTTTGGTGCCTATGGAACCCCCACGCCCAAGGATCCTCCTCCTCTGATTTTTGAACACTCCAAAACTCTCCCAAAGATCTATATTTCATAAAAATATTAGAATAAAATTAATCCAATAAATAGAGAAAAAGAAGAGTCAAAGTTAGATCAAAATCCTAGACTAGCAATATCCAAACATTGGAAGTTGTTGGGGCTCCCAAGTCTTGGGCACCTCCTCCATAATTATTGGCACGGACCAGCAAGGGAAGGTGCATAAAAAAAAAGATTACTTCCATAGAATAAGAGAATAATTAACTAAAAAAGGAGTCTGCACTCAAGAAAAGGTGTTTTGGTCAACAAGGATTCTATCTCATAGAATCTTAAGCAAAACTAACTCCTCTTTTGACTTGGTCTTCGAACAAATTGTCTTATGAGAAAAGAAGGAGAGAAAGAGGGCATGAGAATCCATGGGAGTGGATAATTTTCACATAAGAAATAAAACAAAAGGAGTATGGGGCGTGAGGATTAAGTGGCGCAAGTGATAGGGAGTCCTAGTCGTACTAGGACTCCTATTTTAACTTGGTCAAACAAGATCTTTTAACCAAATAAAATTAAGATTAAACTAGTCCAATTAAATAAGACCCTAACCCATTTAAGAGCTTAATTAAATTATATTAAATTAGATTTAATTCTAATCTATTTTTTAATTAAATTAAAAAATTAGGTTAATTCGAGTCCTAGTTAGACTAGGACTAGTTCTTCCTTGCACTTTGCTTATCCAATAAACCAATTGGACTTGATACAATCAAGTCCAAACCAAATCTAATTAAATCATATTTAATTAAACTTAATCTTAACCTATTGGCTTAATCAAATTAATCTAATTAGCAATCTAATTGCTAATCAATCCTCCTACAATACTTGCACTAGGTTAAACACCAATCGTATTGATTGTGTAACCCTAGAATGATTCTTAATCATTGATCAACCATCCAATCAGATTGTAAGCTCTAATGTGTATGACCTCATAGATCCAAACCTAAGTCAGTAGCATAGAAATAAATTTCTGTACCAATTAAAGCGACCATCTAGCAATGATACTCGATGGTCGCATAGGTCGAAGGTGTAGAACACCATCCTTAGAATCCATGCGGATATAGTTTCCATATAATTCATCCCCTTGACCACAATGCTTGTAGGACACCTCAAAGTTCAACTGTCAACTCTGATTAGGTTGTCCAAATTATATTTCAAAATTTCAAATCCATCTGATGGATTATCCTGACTAAGGTTTGCTATATTGAAATACAGTGATACATTCTTCTCTAACTTTTGGAGTGGTCAATTCCATCTTGATCATACTTCAACTTCACAAGTACTTGACTCTGCCTAGAAGCCTTCCATTGCTGAATTAGAAATTTAGTAAGTTCGGTACCAAAGCATAGTGAGTTGCTTGCAAGTCACTAAGATGATCTCAAGTCTAAGAGATACTTATACCTATATCCCATCAGAGATATTTTTGATGGTAGAATGCTCAGGTGTTGGTCAGATTCAATGATGATGTACCTATACATCTCATTTGTATACCATACCAGTGTCTCCACACTCCTTGGTTAAGAGGACATCCAATCATTATGGCATATAGTGACTTATACTCGATTGACACTTTTGTCCTAATTAACAGCATATCATTTGATCGTCAAAAAATTTAAGGATTAATCGATAAATCTTCTCTTTATCAAAACAAAACAATCCTAAGGACTTCATCACAACAATGGAGTTCATTAGAAGATGTAAACTTATGATGAAAAAGTTGCCAAAATATTTTTACTAATTAATAAATCAATTATAATTATAAAATAGCTCAATTGTCAATAGACTGATGATTAACTTTGGGACACAATTCCCAACAGATCCAATAGCTGATATTCATTCCAACCTGTTTAAGATTTTCAAAGAAGATTTGGCATGATCCAATGGCAGAAAATCATCCAGATAATGATCCAATGGTCAGAATTAATCCATAGGCCTGATCAGGGGTTTAAGTGGATAGTCTTGATGGTTTTTGAGTTGATTTTGGACCATTTGATCAAGATCTAACAATCAGGAAGCTTCAGGATGTTTAAAATCAATCCAGACTGAGATTTTGACTCCAAAAATTATTATGAAGATCTTGTTTCCTCCTTTATTTAAGCACTCTTACTCCCGTAGCTCGAGAACAAGTCTTCTAAGCCAAAAAAAATATAAAAAAATAGAGTTTCTTCTCTCTTTTTCTCCCTTCTCCTCTTTATTTCTTTTTTCTTTCTTCTTCCAACCTTTAATCAAAGGATCTCTAAAGATGCCGGGAGCAGGGTGATTGTCTACCATGCACGGCTAAGGAGCTAAATTTTTGGAGAGTAGATGAAGTCTTCAAACAAGGGTTGTAATTTTTTTTTCTTTATCTTTTGTAATTACTTTTATGCAAACATGTTCTCATGCCTAGTTTTTAATAAAATTTAATTTTATGCATGAGATCTTGATTCTATGGCATACTTATTATTAATCTAAGTAAATTATATTCATTAATATAGGTTATGATTGGCAGATATAATTCGTACTTAATTTAATAATTTATTTTAGAGAAAAATTATTAAATGCCATGTTTTAAATTTTTAAAGAATTAAAGTATTAAATAATTTATGATTTTATAGAGATGGATCATAATCAAAAGATATAATTTATACTCTAAGAAAATAAATTATAACCATAACTAAATTCTTAAAAATATTAATTTTTGCATTAAAAAGAATTACCACAATCTTGTTAGAGATGGATTTAAAATTTTAGAATATTTTTTATTATCTTAAAAACCTTAATTAATTAAGTATTTATATTTTTATTTTTACTTTATTTTATTAAACTTTTGATTATATTTCTTTAATCTACTTAATTAAATCACTATTTTAAAATTTATTTATTTATTTTTAATCAAATTGAATGTAACTTAGTATTTAATCCTCGAGAAAATCGACACCCGACTCACCATTATTCTAATTAATATGTAGATTGATTTTAATTATCATTTGATGCTCTAACGACAAGCAGTCATTCACATCTTCTGACAAAGTTCTATATATCTTATTGCATTATTCGCCAGTAATATTCTTACCGAAGGATCTTGTAGAATAAAGACCGACCTCCCAAGTGATTCCCTTAGATCCCTTCATGAACTTCCCACAAAGCATAGTCTGCATCTAATAGGCATAGGCATTTCAAGAGAGGCAAAGAAAAAGATTGCTTGTATAAGTTATTATTAAGTAGCACATATCTAGCGGCTTTATTTTTAATTCTCCAAGCTTCCTTCTGATCAGGTGGGAGTTCACCCATCCTTAGATACCTTAGAAGTGGATCCATCTAGCTCAATTCTTTATCAATCTATTGAATAGTTGTGGGTTCTTCTAGGCTCGAGGTTTTTAGCACTTCAAAGTAAGTCTCCTTCTTCAAGTCGATAGGCAATAAGGATGCTAGCTTGGATAAGGCATCGGCTTTGATGCTCTGTGCCCTAAGGATTTGTTAAATATCAAAGTATTGGAAAGATGAGACCAAGTCTCTTACCTTTTGAAGGTATTTTTTCATATTTTTCTCTCAAGCTTCGTATTCTGCCTTGATCTATCCGATCACTAGCTGAGAATCATGGAGGACATTCAGGTGTTGTGCCCCAGCTTCTTTGATGATCTTTAATCTAGCAATTAAAGCTTTGTATTCCACTTTGTTATTGCTAGTTGTAAAATTGAAGTGCAAGGTATATGCTACCACATCTCCGTCCAGGCTAAACAGGATGATTTTGGCTCTAGACCCCGACAAATTTGATGAGCCATCGACATACAGGATCCATGTTACTTTCGGATCCATCTCTAAGCATTTGTCGCCTTTTGGGCTTTCGGGGTCTTTTGACCTTTTCCCGACATTTTCTTCCAGGTTTTGTTCATCAAGGATAGTGCATTCAAGGACAAAATTGACCAAGATCTAGGCTTTGATAGAAGGCCTCAGTCGGTAATGTAGGCATAGCTCTGAGAGCTCTAATGCCCATTTTGCAATCTGACCCAAAGTGTCTGGGTGATGTAGAACTGCTTTTATGGGTTGACCTATGAGTAGTACCACAGGATGGGCCTAGAAGTATGGTCGATGTTTCCTCGCAGTGATGACTAGACTAAAGACCAGTTTCCCTCATTTGGTATATCTGGTTTCTATGTCATGAAGAATTTTGCTAGTATAATAGATGGGCTTCTATAGCCATCCCTTTTCTTGGACAAGAACTACACTGATTGCCACTGAAGATATGGTCTGGTAGAGAAGGGGCTCTTCACTTGGTTGTGATTTGGTGAGCAAAGGTAGGGAGTTGAGATACCTTTTCAGCTTTTCAAAACCTTCTTGAAATTCTGAGGTCCATTGAAAGTTCTTTGGCTGCTTGAGGGTTTGGAAAAATGGAAGACACCTCTTGATGGACCTAAAAGTGAAATAGTTAGGAGAGGTAATTTTACCAGTTAGGTGTTGTACCTATTTAACCATTTTTGATGGTCACATTTTCAAGATTGCCTTGATCTTCTCTACATTCACCTCAATGCCTCTGCTGAAAATCATGAAGCTGAGAAACTTGCTGGCAATCACCCCAAAAGCACACTTCATAGGATTTGACTTCATCTAGTATTGATAAAGCATATTGAAAGTTTCTTGGAGGTCCTCAACATGGTCTGGTGTTGCTCGGCTCTTGACCAGCATATCATCAACATACGCTTCCATGTTTTAGCTAATCTAGTCTTTAAAAATTTTGTTCACCAACCTTTAATATATGGCCCTTACATTTTTTGAGCCGAAGGGCATACTGTATAATAGAAGATCCAATGATCAGTAATAAAGGCTATTTTCTCCTCATCTTTAGTAGCCATTTAGATTTAATTATAGCCGGGGAAGGCATTTATGAAGCTGAGGAGCTCATGCCCTAAGGTCGCGTCAACCAGTTGGTCGATTTGGAAAAGTGGATAGTTATCCTTACGATAAGTCTTGTTCAAGTTGGTGAAGTCAATGCACATGCACCACTTTTCATTCACTTTTTTTACCAGGACGACATTTGCTAGCCAGTTAGGATACATCACCTCTCTAATGAAGAACTTGTCCAGCTCCTCAGTGATAGCCTTTTGGTGCTTTGGGGCAAAACTTCGTTTCTTCTACTTGAATGGATGGTAGGTTGGGTCTACTCTCAGATAGTGGGCCATCACATCTTGGTTGATCTCAGGCATGTCTGTGGTTGACCAGGCAAAAAGAGCCACATTTGCCTACAAAAGAGCGATTAGTTGGTTTTTCATTACTTGATCGAGGTAGGAACTGATTTTTGTGGTTTGGTGAGGATTCTCCTTCCTTAATGGGATCTTTAAGAGCTCATCAGATGGTTGAGCATAGTTTTCTACTAGATCATCTCAAGCATCCAGCCCTATTGGGAGTTTAAGTTGGCCTTTCATTTGATCTTTTGCTTGGAGTTTGGCGGCAAAGCACTATCTTGCTACAATCTGGTCACCCCAAATCTTCTCCACTCCATAGGTTGTTAGGAACTGACTATCAGGTGGTAGCTGGATACTACAGCTCTTAACTTCTAGAGACTCGATCGCCCAAGGATAGCATTGTAAGCTGAAAGGAGCTTTACAATGAGAAAATCCATAGGAACTATCACTTGTTGAGGTGGAGTACCCACTGTAATAGGTAACTTGATTATTCCCTCCAAAATTACTAAACTTTCAAAGAAATCTTGGATCGGTGTATCAAATCTACTTAATTGATTGAAAGAGAATCCTATTTGAGAAAAGGCAGAGAAATACAAAATATCAACTGAGCTTCCATTATCAATAAATATATGGTGTATATTATAGTCAACAATATTTAATGAAACAACCACCGCATTGTGTGGTTATTATATACCCTCTACATCCTGCTCAGTGAATGTTATTGCCTCTCCGAGCCTATCATCGTGCCTTTGTCTCTTTGGTGCTGTCGCTTTGGATGACCCCCTAGTGATCATGTGAATTTTGCCATGGAGTGGTTGCTCATTGGCCGCTGCCAACCCTTCGACCTCCTACACTAGTATCAGCAGTGGGTGCTGAGGCTAACGAGGTGGTTGTTAAGCTCTTAGAGGAGGTCATTATGGAGGAGTTCTTCCATTGACTAAGCACTCCAGCCTTTCCTCTTGAATGAGTTTTTCAATTGTATCATGGAGAAGGCAGTAGTTTTCTATATCATGATCATGGTTATGATGGTAGAAGCAGTACCTCATCGGATCACGGCGTTCAGGGCTCATCCACATCCTAAAGAATGAGGGAGCTTGGCCTGGATCTCCATCAAAATTTCTGCCCAAGTGGTGCTCAGAGGTGTATAGTTGTGGTATCATCTCAGGGGAGAGCATTGCCGATCTCTCCTCTGGGGACTCAAAGATTGATGATTTCTGGATGGACCTCCACCCTTTTGCTTCCTACGTGGAGATCGGGAGCGCTGATGATATGTCTCCTTCTTTAATGGACCGCACTCCTTATTCGAACCTACCGCTATAGAGCTAGCAAGAATATCTTCAGCTAAAGCTTCCTCAAGGTTGGTATATTTTCTCACTCATTCAAGCATTCTAGCATAGTCTCGAGGAAAGGATTTTATTAATGACCTCTTCAGGTCATTCTTCTACAATCCACCCATCAGGGCGGTCATCATGATTGATTGGTCCAAATTGCAGACTTCAAGGATTGCCACATTAAATTGGCTCACATAGTCATGGATCGACTCCCCTTTCTTTGTCGGATGGTGTTGAGGTAGTTGGATTGCTTTTGTTGTTTGCGATTGCTGATAAAATGTGCAGCCAGGGACTAGCTCAATTCTTCAAAAGAGTGGATGGAGGCCGATTTCAAGTTGGAGTACCACTATCGGGCTACCCCTTTGAGAGTAGTGGGGAATGCCCGACAGAGACTAGCATCCGATGCACCTTAGAAAAGCAGTGCTGTCTTAAAGATCTAAACATGATCGATAGGGTCGGAAGCCCGATCGTAGTTATCGAGCCGAGGCAACTTAAAACTTGGTAGCAGAGGCTCCTTCATAATCTTCTCATCAAAGGGAGGCTCGCCATTAAACCCATCTTCGGGTGGAGAAGAAGACGCTTTATTTAAGGCTTTTATCCGCTTGTCAAATTTTTGAAGCCTTTTCTCTATCATAAGATCTCGGACGATGCATGCTTTCGATTATTGAGGAGAGCAGAGATCGGAGGTTGAATTGTGCCCAAATCATGGGCTAGGGGATCCTCGATGAGTTTGCTTCCTCTTCAAGCTTTATGGGTGTGCTCAAGGAGGCTCGGCTTGGGGTCGCGAGATTGTCGGTTGAAGTGGTGCCAAGGTAGGTGGTGCAGCCAGAATCACCAAGGAGGTACAAGTTGCACCATGGAAGGTGGTGTAGGGACAACCTGGCTCAAATACGGTGCCATTAGGAGAGGCGCAAAAGTAGTTTGGACCACCTGAATGACGGCCATCAGAGTTTGAACATGCTAGAGGAGTAGGTTGAACTGGTCCATTATAATAGGGACCGATTAAGCCATTGGAGAGGCTTTTACTACCAGGGGTTGAGTATGATCTTTAGCTTGAAGATCTATCTATTGAGAGGTAGCAACATCTTCGACGTCATTAAGACGTGAGGATGCCTTCTTTAGTGGCATATTCAAATGATTGGCCCTTCTTTTATCTATTGTTGCCAAAAATGGTTCACCTTGGGGGCAAGGTGGTCGGCTTCTTGTATGGATGCTAGAGTGACCTACAAAACAAAGCTCAGATCGATGGATTTGACTCCAGCGAGGATCCTCTGATGCTCAAGTCAGCAGAGAATGATCAAGCAATAATGAGTTCTCTATGAGGAATTATTTGTGCTTGCCTAAATCCTTGGGATTTGTGATATTTGCAGAGAAAATTTTCTACAGATGTTATGTTGTTCCACTAATTTTGGGCTACTAATGATGTTGTGGTGAGATTAGGCCCGTCTTTCCAAAGTGAGAAAATCATTACTGGAAGGATTGGAATACCTTATCTTCTCTCATGAGTTTAGGTGAAGCAGGAAACAACTTATTCATGATTGGATCACAGCTGGATCATGATTTATCTACAAGATGAGCTATGGAGGATGATGAGGAGCCATTTATCTGAGGTGATCTAAAAGCCCTGATCACTAGACGAGCTGCTATTGAAGGAAATGGCTCAGATCTCTCGCTAAGGTACGATCACCAGCTCGAAGGGTATTATGATAATTTTTTTAACCTTAGGATGTTAACATACAAGAAGTGTTAGAAGTGTGCCCTAAAAGCCAGATTGGCTGATACTTGTTAAATTCTTTATAGGGGCATTTTCATAATTTTGACTTAAAATTAATTAAAGGGTTATTTATTCTATCACATTGTATATAAGGTGTCTGTGATATATCCATTAACTAAATAAGCATGATAACACATATTCTCAAGAGTTAAGAATTTAAGACATGAGTTATCATAATTAACTCATAAATTGCTCCTGATCGTAGGATTATCACAAGAATGGTGATCAATCTAGATTATCGATGTACGATCGCTTTCTTAGGATAGATCAATATTGAGTCTATGGTGTGGAGACACTAGAGTGAGAGTATAGATATTTGTTGAGAACAAGGGCACTAAGCATAACCACCTCGAGCAGTTATAAGAGAGTCTACCTTCTCATTGATGACTAGCTCGATGCTGCGACATGTGTCTGGTTGTTTCACCTAAGGTGCATCGATAATTCATCTTGAGGGTGTTATAGTTTGACTACACTATAACTCGATCTCCTAGCTACTCCAAATCCTAAGATGTATGTTGGCTATAGTATGCTCATTGTAGGAATTGGATCCCATCAAGATGAAATCTATCAACCTAGGTAGAGGAGTGATCCTATGATGATCATGAGATCGAGTCCTAAAACCCATGGCCATGGTAGTGTGAAATAATAGGAAGAAGTTTCTATTAGTATTTCACATCGAACTCAAATTGAATGATTCATTCATACAATGGGTGTTGGGTTTGACGAGTTCACCTTAATCCTAATCCCATTGAGGCTCATGATAGAAGAATACAATCACACAGGTAGCTACATCGAAAGGTTTGCTATTCAATTTTGATGAGTTGCCACCATATACTATTAGATGTTACTGATGGATTTTTGGATCAATTAGAATTATCTTGGTGATCGATAATTCTAATTGGATGAATCGAAAGAGTTCTATACCATCGAAGGTATTTTAATGATGGAGATCATAACATATCCCATTACCATATAGAACTGAACCTAACTAGATCACACAAATAAGGGTTTGGTTTTGGATGTCATCAATTGAGCTAACCTAGTATGATTGATTTAGATTAGAACCAATTAGGTTCAAGAAAATCATGCTAGCATATGATTGAGCCTAATATTCTCCTTCTATCATCTTTGTGGTTTGTCTCGATTGAGCCAAATTGGATTTGGCTCACTTAGAAACTCTATCCTAGTCTGATTGGAACTTGTCTTGATCAAAAAAATATTGTTTTAACCTGATTTAGGCTTGTCCTATTCCATCGAATAGAAACAAGATAAGACCTACTAATTTTTGGAACTATTTGGACAAGGCTCATCCAAAAACTCTGTAGGGATTTATCTTGATCTAACTAGACCTTGTCCTAGCCTAATTAAGGCTTGTCCTAAATTCCATAAGATGAGAACAAGATAAGGGTTGTCTTCGCCAAATTAGGGCTTATCCTAAAACCATGAGATGAAATTTGGACAAATCTCTCCCAAAAATTTTGGATGGATTTTTCTTGATCTGACTGGACCTAGTCCTGGCCTGATCAAGGATTGTTCTAACTTTATAAAGACTTGCCTAAAATCCATTGGATGGGATTTAAAAAGATTTTATCCTAAATCCCATAAGATGGGAATAGGACAAGAGTCAAATGTTGACCCTGTTTGTCGGAAAGAAAGGGAGAGAGGGGTGTGTGTCCCCTGAAGACTTTCTTGGGTTCACACCCCCTTGGGATTTACATGATGGAGAGGGCCACTCCCTCTCTTGGATGTCAACCCCATAAGGATTAACGTGGAGACCCCCTTTCAAAAGGATTTTGACTGGGTCAAAGAGTTTAATTTGGATCAAACTCTGGAAGATAAGAGTTTTGCACATAGCCCTACACTTATCTCTTATCCATGCCATTTTCATATGATTTTGTGTGACAAAATTGAATAAAAATTTAGGTGTGGGCATGGAGATCAGATATAGAGTCCTTCTGTATGTGGTCTTTGACTTGGTCAAAGTCACATGCGAAGGGACTCTTAGTTTGGTCTATTTAAAGGGCCCTGTGCAAGCTGTTGTGTGTGGAATTAATCTATGGCAAAGCTCTGCCAGTTTTTCCACCTCCACACCATTTATTCTTGATCCTCTCCCTCTTCTCCATGCCCAAGGAGTTGGGTGATTCAGCAATCAAATTTTGGTGATTGCTACTGCAAAGATCGAGTCTGGAAGACCCTGATCAAGGGACGGATGTGCTACTGCCAGAGATTAGATCAAAGGCACTCCAAGTTGATTACAAATATGATGTTTGGAGATCAGATCTAGAAGGAAGAGACTTCTAGATCTGACCTGAGTGGATACCGGTAGAGGCTGGGCCTGTGTGCAACTCAATCAGAACCTTGGATCAGTCGTCAAATCATCATGATGGATAAATAGTTTACCCGATCAGGTGATATCATATATCACTATTTTATATTTATTTTTATTTATAAATTTTAGATCTATCTAATCAGATCTCAAAACTCTCATATTTGATTGGATCATGAAAAAAATTTTAAATTACTCCACTACAAATTTGATCCGATCAGATGCATCTTGCGGTAGGAAAAATCTTTTTTTTTCTTCAACTGGTATCAGAGCTAGGTTGCCTGTTCTAGATCTACTTTTAGATTGATCTAAAATTATTTTTTATGATCTATTTTTTTTATTTTTATATGTTACATGAGATGTATTAGATCTAAAATCAAAAATTGCATATTTTAAAATTATATATTTGATATATACAATGCATGTTCTAGTCTGTAGTTCTATATCATGGTAGTCATTCAAACATATTTTAGATTAGATCTGATTTAATTTTTTATAATTTGATCATTTAAGTTTTAGATATTGCATTATATGTAATCAAATCTAAAATATAAGATCTAGTTTAAATTTTTGAAATATATGATACAGGCAACGCACATCTAGACTAGATTTGTAGTTTAATGTCACAGTCTAGATCAAAATTTTTTATGAAATATTTATTTAATTTTTTAAAGATAATATAATTTAATTAGTTAAATTTTAGATATTATATATGATATAATTAGATCTGAATGCATGAGATGCATTTAAAAATTTTATATGTATGACATATGCAATGCATATCTAGACTAGTTCTATAGATCTATGTCATGAGTAGTCAAGATTAAAATTTTTTTATGATAAGATCTTTTAAAATTTTAATTTTAGATATTACATCAAATGTAATCAAATCTGAAACATAAATTTGAATATTAAATTTGATAAATGAGATGTATTCAAAACATGTATAGATTAGATCTTAATTCATGTAATAGTTATATGCTTTAGACCTAATAGTTTTGTAGAATAGTTCATATTTTTGATTAAGACATTCTCCTTGGCCATCCAGTCATAAGAGTAAGAAGAGTTTAAAGGCCTTCTCTTTCTATTCGATGGGGTGCTCTTATGGCATGTAGGGGTGCTACCATTTGCCCTTAATCAAAAATTAAAAACTTACTTTTCTGCAAAATCCTAGATCCTAAAACCCTAGGATATTTGATACGTGTTTTGTTATTGAACCTTGAACTTAATTAAGAATTAAGTTTATGAAATCAATTAGATCTAAAATTTATGAATTTTTAGATCTAAGATACCTTCATAAATCATAGGTTTGGATATGGGTAGCTCAATTAGGTTTAGCGGTTGATCAAACCGAATCAAGAGTTGGTTAGGTGGGATCAAGAGTGCTTAGATTTGACCAATCTAATAGGATTAAATTTGGATCATAGTCAACTCACAGTCATATATGGTCGATCAAGTTAAGACCTAATTTGGCTCCATGATTTGAGCCTGGATTATAGGCTAGCTCGATCAGTTCTAATCAGATAAGTCGATGTCTAAGGTAAGTATGGTAGATACGATCGGTGGTCTTTAACTAGAAGCTACTCAACTTGAATGTATTCATAGTGAGTTAATGGCATATTCCTCTCACTAATCTCACTTACCTGGCCGATTTGGTCGACCCAGTTCTGATTTAAGATGGCTAACGATTCGAGCTAACCCATGCCGCTAGGTTAGTCATAAATGTTATGACTAGTTGAGTCTAAGAGACTAAATTAAATCTTTCGAAGAAAATATTATATCTTAGGTCTTCCACCATTGTAGATGTGTGGGCCTTTTCTAGGGTTGATTGTTCTCGGCTAGATATAGTGGTTTAGTTGCACTGGAAAGATGCAACCATATGTATTAGGCATTAGATGCTATAGGTTGGAGGATGGGTTGGGCTCAATATTTTGGATATGGTGAGGGATCTAATTAGGAATTCAATTAGTGCAAACAGTAGGTCTAACTTAACTAAGAAGTAGAGCAATATTCTGGGTATAGTGAGCTTCATGAATTAGAGATCAAATTTGGTTGCACCATGTTTAGAGAAATATTAGATAAGAGTTGTCCACTCATCGGTTGACCCATTATCAATAATTATTAGGTAAGGTGGTGAGCTAGTTGGTGTGACCGCACCACCCACTAGAAATCAATAATCATGGAGATTTTCATATCTCTGCCAAGAAAGTGTAGGAATTCGAGAAAATAGTAGGAGCCTAGTTTATTTAAAAATAAAATTTTTAAATAAATTGATTAAGTCAAATTACAAGTCTAACTAGAAACTTTGACTTTCCATAGGAGAATGTCTGTGTCAAACCCCCTAGCCCAAATCCAAGATATCCATAAGTTGACCAGACCAATTTACAAGGATTGGCTAAGGAACATCAAAATTATTTTGGATTTGAAAAAGCTTACCTATGTATTGCACCAAGACCAACCCCACTTTACTAGCATGTTCGACTGCGAATCAGAGAGCATCTTATGAAAAGTGGTCGGACGATGATAACAAAGCTCAGTGCTATATGCTGGGCTCAATGTCATATGAGTTGCAGTGCCAACATGAAGCATTAGGATTGCTCGCCAAATGTTGGCTCACCTGCAAGAGTTGTTTGGTGATCAACGTCGCATAGCACCTTATCAAGTCTCTAGGAGATTATTTAATGTGCAGATGCATGATGAACAGTCGGTCCAAGATCATTGCTTGATGATGATCAAGGACCTAGAAGAGCTTGAGAAGCTCGATGTCTTGATGGGCAAGGATCTGCAGATTGATGTGATCCTACGATCCTTGAATTATTCGTATGGGTAGTTTATCATAAACTTCCATATGAATTAGCTTCGGTGCACCTTGGTCGAGTTAATAAATATGCTAGTTACTATTGAGCAAAAATTGAGGAGTTCAAAGGACTCAATTTTGGCTTTGGAGTAGATTTCTTCAAAGAGAAAGTCTTTTTGATCAAAAAAAAAAATATTTGCAAAAAAGTAAAAAATAGAAGGAGAAAAGAAGGTTGAGCCAAAGAAGAAGATCATGGAGAAGAAAAAGTATTTCCACTGCAACTCCGATGATCATTAGAAGTAGAACTGCCCTTTATACTTGGCTTGCCTAAAGAACAAGAAGAAAGGGAGACCAAAATAGTCTAGAGATAGTATTAATAAAAGGCATCTATGGCACCTTAGGCTAGGTCATATAGCCGGAGACAAGATTAACAAATTGGAGAAATTCAGACTAATGGATCCATTGACTTTCGAGTCATATCCGATTTGTGAATCATACCTTCAAGGCAAAATGACCAAGCTTCCTTTTATAGGACATAGAGAAAGAGCCATAGACCTACTTGTCCTAGTACATATAGATGTGTGCGGTCCATTCGATGTGCCGGTCAAAGATAATTATGTCTACTTTATTATCTTTACCGATAATCTATCTCAGTATGGGTATGTGTACTTGATGCGATACAAGTCTGAAGCCTTTGAAAAGTTTGAGAAGTTCAGACATGAAGTAGAAAAACAAACCAAAAAGTCCATTAAGATTCTTCGATCAGATCAAGGAGGTGCTATCTTAGTCTAAAATTTTTAAACTATCTTAAGAATAATAGTATAGTCTCACTGTGGACTCCACTTGAAATGCCTCAACTCAACGAGATTTCAAAATGGAGAAACTTAACCCTATTAGATATGGTCCGATCCATGATGGGCTTCATGGACCTTCTTGAGTTTTTTTAGGGACAGTTTAATGACAGCTATCTATTTACTAAATAGGGTTCCATCTAAAATCGTTCCTGCTACTACATATGAGATATGGCAGGGTAAGATGCCAAGTTTGAGTAATCTCAAAATTTGGGTTGTCCGATGGTGGATAAGTTAGAGTCTAGATCTCTTAGAGCTTGGTTTGTTGGATATCCTAAAGAGTTATTAAGATATTACTTCTATCTTCCAGAAGACCATAATGTGATTATGGATTGACACACCATTTTTCTTGAAAAATAATTTATTCAAGATGGTGGCATCAGAAGATAGATTAGGCTCGAGGACAAAGTATCCAAACAACAAAGAGCTAAGGAACTTGAGGAACCTAGTTAGTCTGAGCTGATCCACAACTCATTACCTCCTACACCTCGTAGGTCAAATAGAATTTTCCATCCTTCTAAACGTACTTAGGTACTATTTTAGAGGATGTACAGAAAATATTCCTCATAGAAAATAGGATTCATGATGATGATCCCAAAACCTATGACAAGCTGATATCAGATATTGACTCTAGAAAATGGTTAGAGGCAATAAAATTAAAAATTGATTCGATGTGCTCGAACCAAGTTTGGACCTTGGTAGATCCACCTAAAGGTATTGTACCTATTAGGTGTAAATGGATCTTTAAGAGAAAAACAAGTGCAAATAGAAATGTGGAGACATTGAAGGCAAGGCTAGTGACGAAAGGGTATCAGGATTCCTTCTTATAGTGGCCATCCATCCGCACATTGCTTGCCATTACAGCATATTTTGATTATGAAATATGGCAGATGGACATGAAAAATGGAGTTCATAAATGGATATCTTGAGAAAGATATCTGTATGAAATAGTCGCTTGGTTTCACATCTAGTGATTGTGATCACAAAAGGTTTGCAAGCTTCAAAGGTCCATCTATGGACTTAAGCAAGCATCTCGAAGTTGGAATGCTTGATGCAATCAAATCATTTGATTCCATCAAGAACGAGAAAAAATCAAGTATGTTCAAGAAGATCAGTGGGAGTGCTATTATTTTTCTCATATTGTACGTGGATTACATCCTCCTGATTGGAAATGATATTTCCATGCTGACATCGATCATAGTATGGTTATCTAAGAAATTTTCTATGAAGGACCTAGGACAAGCATCTTAAGGTCTATAGGGATAGACTGAAGAGAATGCTGGGTCTCTCACATAAAGAAGGTGCTGAAGAGGTTCAACATGGTGAACTTTTGATCCAGGGCTATGCAGACTCAGACATTTTGTCTGATATAGATGATCGAAAGTCGACATCTAAAAGTTTATTCCTATGTAATGGTGGTATTGTAAGTTGAAAGAGTTCCAAGAAGATGGTTCCACCTCATTCGTGATTATCTCAAAAAGAAATACATTGAGGTTAAGAGAGTCAACTCTACAGACCATGCGGTTGACCCACTAACGAAGCCTTTAGGCCTGCAAAAGATTCAAACCCATCTTGAGAAGATGGAACTTAGATTTGTAGCCAATTGGCCTTAGGTCAAGTGGAAGTTTGTTAGATGTGTGCTCTAGATGTCAGATTGGCCGACACTTATTAAATACTTTCTAGGAGCATTTTCATAATTTTGACTTAAAATTAATTAAAAAGTTATTTATTCTATCACATTATGTATAACGTGTCTATGATACATCCATTGAGTTAATAGGTATGATAACACATATTCTCAAGAGTTGAGAATTTAAGGCATGAGTTATCATAATTAACTCATAAACTGCTCTCGATCATAGGTTCATCATGAGGATGGTGATCGATTCGAAAGATTAGAGTATGATCACTTTCTTAGGATAGATGAGTCTTGAGTCTATGGTGTGGAGACGTCGAAGTAAGAGTATAGGTACTTATTGAGAACAAGAGCAATAAGCATGACCACCTCAAGCAGTCATAAGGAAGTCTACCTTCTCATCGATGACTAGCTCCATGCTGCAATGTGTGTCTGATTCTTTGACCTGAGGTGCATCGACAATTCACCTTGAGGGTGTTATAGTTTGACTACACCATAACTCGGCTTCCTAGCCATTTGGAATCATGAGGTGTATGTTGGCTATAGCATGTTCGTTATAGAAATTGGATCGCACCAAGATGGGATCTATCAACCTCAATAGAGGAGGAGTGATCCTATGATGATCATGAGATAGAGTCCTAAAACCCATGGCCATGGTAGTATGAAATAATAGAAAGAAATTTCTATTAGTGTTTCACATCAGGCTCGAATCGAATGATTCATTCATATGATAGGTGTTTGGTTTGACGATTTTACCATAATCCTAATCGCATCGAGGCTCATGATAGAACCCAATCACACAGGTAGCTGCATCAAGAGGTTGGCTATTTGATTCTAATGGGTTGCCACCATATATTGCTAGGTGTCACTAGTGGATTTTTGGATCAATTATAATTATCTTGATGATTGATAATTGTAATTGGGTGAATCGAAAAAGTTCTGATCCATCAAAAGGTGTTTCGATGATATCGATGATGGAGATCACAACATGTCCCATTATCATATAGAACTAAATCTCACTAGATCACACAAATAGGAGTTTGGATCTAGATGTCATCAATTGAGCTAATCCAGTTTGATTTATTTAGATTAGATCTAATTAGGTTTAAGAAAATCGTGCTAGCACATGATTGAGCCTAATATTCTCCTTCTATCATCTTTCTAGTTCATCTTGACTGGGTCAAATTGGATTTGGCTCATTCAAGAACTCTATCCTAGTCTGATTTGAACTTGTCCAGGTTAGAAATGTATTATCCTAACCTAATTTAGGCTTATCCTAATCTATCGAATGGAAATAGGACAAGACCAGCTAATTTTTGGAATTATTTAGACAAGGCTCATCCGAGAACTTTGTAGGGATTTGTATTGATTTGACTGGACTTTGTCATGGCCTGATCAAGGCTTTCCTAGATTTCATATGATGGGAACAAGATAAGGGTTGTCTTTTCTAGATTAGGGCTTGTCCTAAAATTACGAGATAAAATTTGGGCAAGCCTCTTCAAAAATTTTGGATGGATTTTTCTTGATCTAACTGAACCTAGTCCTGGCCTAATCAAGAGTTGTTCTAACATGATAAAGACTTGCCTAAAATCCATTAGATGGGGCTTACAAAGATTTTATCCTAAATCCCATAAGATGGGAATAGGACAAGGATCAAATGTTGAACCAGTTTGCAGGAAAGAAAGGGAGAGGGGCGTGCACCCCCTGAAGACTTTCTTGGGCATGCGCCCCCTTGGGATTTGCATGAGGGAGAGAGGGCCATGCCCTTCCTTGGATGTGCGCCCTATAAGGATTAACATGGAGACCCCCTTTCAAAAGGGTTTTGACTAGATCAAAGAGTTTGATTTGGATCAAACTCTAGGAGATAAGAGTTTCGCGCCAAGCCCTGCACTTATCTCTTCTCCATTGCATTTTCATAAGATTTTGTGCAACAAAATTGAATGGAAATTCAAGTGTGGGCATGGAGATCAGATATAGAGTCCTTTTGCATGTTATCTTTGACCTGGTCAAAGTCACATGCGAAGGGACTATTACTTTGGTCTATTTAAAGGGCCCTACGCAAGCTATAGTATATGGAATTAATCTATGACGAAGCTCTGCTAGTTTCTCCACCTCCACACCATTTATTTTTGATTGTCTCCCTCTTCTCCATGCCCAAGGAGTTGGCCAATTCATCCATCAAATGTTGATGACTACTGCTGCAAAGATTGAGTCTAGAAGACCCTGATCGAGAGACGGACGTGCTGCTGCCAGAGATTAGATTGAAGGCGCTCTAAGTTGATTCTAGATCTGATGTTTGTATTGAATCCTGGTACCTCTCTGATACTAATTATTAGAGAGAAGAAGAATAAAATAAATGATCGGCACCTAGAGCTTAAAGCTGGAACCAGAGAGAGAAGAGTAGAGAGTTTTTAGGGAGAAAAGCTCAATTGTATTCCACTCTATTGTAAAGATACAATAACTAGGTTTATATATCCTAGAATTTTTGCTATACCACATGAATCCTAATGAACCCAAATCCCAGCTAAAAAACTCTCCTAGACTAACCCAATACAAGAAAGCACTCACCAAGCCCATGTACATATGTCTCACATGCTCTCATCCATTGGATCTGAACCCGACCCATACACGAGTTAGCCTTCTTAAGATCTTATTAGTCGAGGCCTTAAGATCCTAGGATTAAAGCCTATCCTAGACCCAAAAAGAAAACTCCATCCAGTTCTATTTGCTATCATTGAGCTGGCTCTATCAAGAGCCTAGTTGGCTCAACTACATCTCGTCCAAACCCTATCTTCTATCTACCTAAGATAGCTGGCTCGACTACACCTCAAGCTGGCTCGATCTCAACCCAAGTTGGCTCGATTGCATATCCGAGCCAGATTGCCTGTGTTAGCCTCTTATCTTGGCTGATTCTTCTTCTACCTTTGGTCCTTTGCTCCACTTTGTATTTCAGGTATCCAGAGCACCTACCAAGCCCCTCAAGGTCTTCATACCTGAACCTCTAGTCCATGCAGGACTACACACTGTCTTCACCTAAGATAACTCCTATCCTAACTCTAGGACTCACTCCCATCTTAGTCTCCCAGAGCCAACACTCTGACTCATCCTATGGCCTCCCAAGGCTTGGGAGCACCACACTAGATCCTACAACCTTCATCTTGGTGCGCCAAATTCTTAGCACACCGGGCAATGTTCTCCTACACTAACCCACTATCGATGCACGCCCTGACAGCAACTTGTGCATACCTTGCCACCGCCATTCTTCTTCAGTTGCTGAGCTCCCTTTGAGGCCTTTGGGATGACTGCCTCCACCGCTATAGACCTTTTCTTGCTTCTATATAACACCCTTGGAGTTATAGACACCCTTCTGCTTGGCAGCAGCATCATTTATCCTAGATTTTCCTAGAGAATTTGCAGCAATCTTATGCCGGCACCTACTGCATACCCTGACATGGTCTCCTCAGAACTTTGCCTATCCTCCCACATATGCTACTCCATCTGGAACTGTGCATCTCCGATGTTGGTGCTAGGATATTGATCCTCCTGCACTCCTCTGCTCTGAACTCGTGTCACATCTCTCTCCATCATGAAGCTACCTCTGCCCGACACTCCATCTGAAATCAAAATCCTATTGATGTCGTAGAAGTCGACTCTATAATCGAGTCCCCCAAGGACAACCACTCAATGCTACACTGCTAAGCCTGCCGTTGCGCCTTGGACACCATTGCTGCCCCTTCGGACATTCTGCACTCCGTAGACCTATCCAAAACCAACTTAGATACACTGTACCTCACGAGCTCCTCTAAAACCACCAAGAGCTCATCCAACTCTTTACTTGCAGCGACTGAATCGATGAAATCCAAGTTTTCTCTTTCCTTACACTTATTTCAAAGCAGACATTCTCGCTTAAAGTGCCCTGCTTCACCACACTTGAAGCATCTCTTGGACCCTTTTTGCCTCTTTGCCGATCCTTCTTCTTTTCTTGCCTAGGCCTCTCTAGAACCATGAGATCCTCTTGGAAGACCTCCCTATTTATCATCCATTTTTGCTGCTCGTTGGATTTTAGTACTGATATGATCTTCTTGTATACCAGCGTCTCCTTACTATATAGTAACGTCGTCACCAACGGACGAAGTTCTCGGGTAGAGAACATAGCAACAATAAATTTTTATCCTCCTCTTCGAGATCCAACCTAATGTTGAGCAAATCCATGCTCATCTAGCTGAATCGCTGAATATGCCCTATAACATCCTTGCCCTCTTGCATCCAAAGGCTGTAAAATTGCTTTTTCAGAACCAACTGATGTAATCTCGATCATAAATCCTTGAATATCTTTTCCTCCAACGTGCCATATAGCACCTCATCTACCAGACAAGTTCTAATCGTGGCACATGCTCTTTTCTCAAAGGACACCCACTTCTTGTTTGTCATCTCCTCTGACCTATCTTCCAAGGCCAAATCCAATCTCATCTAAACTAGTAGATCCTCCATCCTAATCTTCCACATCATGAAACTTTTCTTTCCATCAAACTTCTTAAATCCTACCTTCAATCTATAATTCTTCATGATCGTACGAATCAAAAATTGCAATAGGTGGATATAAAAAAGTAACTTGACTAGGGATGGTGGATAATAGCCCTATGATCTCTTTCTTTCTTACGAAGCCTGGAGAAAGTCTTTAGATCGGTACCTCATTGCTAAACCTTGCTGAAATCTAATCTTCTTCCTCCTCCATGTTCAACCAAGCTCTGATGCCACTTGTTGGATCCTGATACCTCTCTGATACTAATTGTTAGAGTGAGAAAGAACAAAGTAGATGGCCGATACCTAGGGCTTAATGTTGGAACCATAGAGAAAAAAGTGGAGAGTATTTAGGATGAAAAGCTCAATTGTATTCCAATCTATTGTAAAGATACAATACCTGATTTATATATCCTAGGATTTCTGCTATACCACATGAACCCTAATAAACCCAAATTTTAGCTAAAAAGCTTTTTTAGGTTAATCCAATACATGAAAGCACTCACTGAGCCCATGTACGTATGTCTCACATGAAAGAAAAAATCCTATTTCTCCGATCAGGTTCGTTCAGATCTGATTGGATCAAGAGGAATATTTCAAAAAAAATTTCTCTTAGATCAAAATTAGATCTGAGACTTTTCAGATCTAATTTTATCGATCTGATAAAATAAAATAAATTAAATTAAATTAAATCTAATTTAATTATATCTTATTATGGATAATCCTATTATCCAATGATGATTTTGATGTTTGCCTGAGGTTCTAGATGTAGCCACGTAAGTGCCTGGCCTCTACTTGTATCCACTCTGGGGAAATCTAGAGATCTTCTCCTTCTCAATCTATCCTCCAAAAAATAGATCTAGATCTGATCTTCAAGATCTTCAAAATGGCTTTTGAAGATTAGTCGTTGTCTCTTGTAGCAGTGCTCTCTTCTTTCTTTTCTATTGCCTTTCTCTTGCTCGGATTGCACCAAACTCGCACCCAAAAAATACTCTTGGATGTGGATAGGAGAGAGAGGACCTGAAGGTGGTATGGAGAGGGAGGGAGAGAATCTTTATGGCATGGGCAAAGGATAGAACCTCTTAATCCTAGGCATAGATAGGATTTATATAGACCGTGCTGCGCCATGCAGTGCCACATCATTTCGATCAATCATGGCTCTCTGTGCAATCAGATCTAAATCTAATTGATGAAATGACATCATCTGATCCAATCAGATTAGAGTCCCTTACAAACCTCATTAGGTGGCACCAAGACTGGTCAAAGAAGACTCTTTGGCACCACCCAAGTTGAAAGCATGAAGCAACATAGAGTCCCATCTATTTGAGAGTCCAGGCGTGATCCTCACGGGGCACACACCTTCCTAGACGTGCACCCCCTCCCTTTCTACTTTTTAGTAGGGGACAAAGCCCCATGATCTCTCCTATGGGTGCATGACACATGAGCAGATGTCTAAATGTCAAAGGTCAACGTTTGACCAAAGTCAAAGGACAAGATTTAGCAGGTGACGAAAAATGGTAGGTGTTGTTTCAAATTTATCTCATAAATTAAGACAAGTCTTTTCTGACCTGGACAAGCTCCAGTCAGACCAAGTAAAGATTCCTAAGTGAGCTCAAACATATTTGGCTCAGTCGAGACAAACTTTAATAATTGTTGAAGGAGAACATTAGGCTCAATCATGTGCTAGCATGATTTCCTTGAACCTAATTAAATCTTATTCAAATCAATTGAACTGGGTTAGTTCAATTGATGATATCCATATACAAACCCTTATTTATGTGATCCAGTTAGGTTTAGTTCCATATGGTAATGGGACACATCGCGATCTCTATCATCGACATCATCGAAATACCTTTCGATGGATCAGAATTTTTCTGATTCAGACAACTAGTACAATCAATCATCCAAATCATTCTAATTGCTCCCAAAATCTACCAGTGACACCTAGCAGCATATGGTGGCAATCCATCAGAATTGAAAATGAATCTCTTGGTGTAGTTACCTATGTGATTAAGTTCCTCTATCTTGAGCCCTGATCGAATTAGGTTTAAGGTGATCTCGTCAAACTCTAATTTTTGTCATATGAATTAATCATTCGATTCAAGTCCAATGTGAAAACTCTAATAAAAACTCTTTCTATTATTTCACTCTACCATAGCCATGGACTTATGGACTTGATTCTCATGATCATCATAGGGCTGCTCCTCATCTACCAAGGTAGATAGATCCCCTACTGGTGCAATCCAAATCCTACAATGAACATGCTATAGCCAACATACACCTCAGGATTTCGAATGGCTAAGAGACCAAGTTATGGTGTAGTCAAACTATAATACCCTTAAGGTGAACTATCGATGTACCTTAGATCAATGAACCAGACACACCACTGCAGCTTCGAGCCAGTCATCGATGAGATGGTAGACTTCCTCATGACTGCTCGAGGTGGTCACGCTCAGTGCCCTCGTTCTCTAACGAGTATCTGTACTCTCACTCTGGTGTCTCTAGATCATAGACTCAAGACTCATCTATCCTAAAGAAGCGATCGTACACCAATCTTTTGGATCAATCACCATCCTTATGATGATCCTACGGTCGGAAGAATTTTATGAGTTAATAATGAAAATTCATATCTTAAATTTTCAACTCTTGAAAATATGAACTATCGTTATCATTAACTCAAGGGATGTATCACAGACACTTTCAAATACACATTATGATAGAAAATAATTCATTTTATTATTTATAATCAAAATTATAATTTTGCCCTTAGATGTGTATTACTAGTGTCAACCAATTCTGATTTGTAGGGCACACATATCTAATAAACTCTCACTTGATCTAAAGCCAATTGGCTACAAATCTAAGTCCCATTTTCTCAAGGTGGGTTTTGATCTTCTGCTGGTCCAACAGCTTTGTGAGTGGGTCTACCACATTGTATGTAGAGTCGACTCTCTTGACCTCGACATAACCTTTCTTAAGGTAATCATGGATTAATGGTATCGCCGCTTGATGTGCTTGGATTTCTGGTGAGACCTCGACTCCTTAGCAAGGGCTATGGCACCATTATTATCATAGTACAGAGGAATGGTATCTGATGGCATCACTCTAATCTCTTTGGTGAATTTTTTATTCCAGAATGCCTCCTTCGTAGCTTCTGATGCTGTGATATATTCTACTTTTATAATGAAATCTGCTATCACTATCTGCTTGGAACTCTTCCAACTGACAACATCACCATTACACACAAATAGACTCTCAGATGTTGACTTTCGATCATCTATATCGGACATAAAATTTGAGTCTGTATAACCCTTGACTTGGAGTTCTCCACTATCAAAAACTAATAACATATCCTTAGTTCTTCTCAAGTACTTAAGGATACATTTCACAGAAGTCCAGTGTTCTTCACCTAGATTCGACTGATATCTACTCATGACACTCACAGCATGGGCTACATCAGGTCGTGTATATAACATGGCATACATGAGGCTCCCTATTGCTGAAGCATAAGGGATCTTACTCATGCGTTCAATCTCTTCTAGTATATTGGGACACATTTTCTTGGAGAGATAAATGCCACGTCTAAAGGGTACTAATCTCCTCTTGGAGTTTTTTATGCTAAACCTCTTTAACACTTCCTCTTTATACATCTTCAATGAAAGACCTAGCATCCTATTCGGTCTATCTCTATAGACTTTGATTCCTAGAATGAAGGATGCTTCTTCTAGATCTTTCAAGGAGAACTCTTTAGATAACAATATTTTAACTATGGTCAACATGGGAATATCATTCCCAATAAGGAGGATATCATTCAGGTACAGTATGAGGAAGATAATAGCTCTCCCACTGATCTTTTTGAAAATACATGGTTCCTCCTCATTTTTGATGAAACTAAATAATTTGATCATATCATTAAAATGAGTATTCAAGCTCCGAGATGCTTGCTTAAGTCCATATATGGATCTTTGTAGCTTGCATACTTTATGACTAGCATCACTGAATGTGAAATCTAGCGACTATTTCATATAGATATCTTCCTCTAGGTATCCATTTAGGAATGCCATTTTCACGTCCATTTGCCATATTTCATAATCGAAATAGGCTGCAACAACAAACAATGTGCGGATAGATTTTAGCATAGCTACTAGCGAAAAGGTATCCTAATAGTCAATGCCTTCGCACTGACTATAACCTTTTGCCACTAATCTAGCTTTGAATATCTCCACATTCCCATCTATACCAATCCTTCTCTAGTAGATCCATTTACACCCAATAGGTACTATACCTTCTGGTGGATCTACCAAGGTCTAGACTTGGTTTGAGTGCATCGAGTCAATTTCTGACTTCATTGCCTCTAACCACTTTTCGAAGTCGATATCTGATATTGCCTCATCATAGGTTTTGGGATCACCATGAATCCTATTACCTATGAGAAATATTTTCTCTAGTTTCACTGAAATAGTACCTAAGTACCTCTTAGGGGAATGGAAAATCTTTTTTCGATCTACGAGGTGGAGGTAGTAATTGTATTGGCTCAACCTGATTTGGTTCTGTGGGAACCTTAGCTCATTGCTCTTGTGAGATTTTCTCCTCGAGCTTGATCTACTTTCCAATGCCACTATCTTAAATAAGCTATTTTTCAAAAAAGATGGCATGCCAACTCATAATCACATTATGATCTTCTAGAATGTAGAAATAATATCCTAATGTTTCTTTAAGATATCCTACAAATCGAGCTCTAAAGGACCTATAGTCTAACTTGTCCGCTTGTTGTCTTTTGACATGAGCCGGACAATCCCAAATTCTGAGATGACTCAGATTTGGTTTCATACCATGCCATATCTCATACGGTGTGGTAGGAATGATTTTAGAGGGAACCCTCTTTAGCAAATATATAACAGTTAATAGACTATGTCCCCAAAAAAAATTAGAAAGATCTGTAAAGTTCATCATGGGTCGGACCATATCTAATATGGTCCGATTTCTCTATTCTAAAACCCCATTGAGTTGAGGTATTCCAAGTGGAGTCCATTGAAAGACTGCCATTTTGCTTGAGATAGTTCAAAAATTCTGACTAAGGTATTCACCTCCTCGATCTAATTGAAGAATCTTAATGAATTTTTTAGTTTGCTTTTCGACTTCATGTCTGAATTTCTTAAATTTTTCAAAAGCTTCAGACTTATGTCTCATAAGATACACGTATCCATACTGAGATAAATCATCGATAAAGGTTATGAAGTAATCAAAGTTTTCTTTGGCCGACACATCAAATGAGCCGCACACATCAGTATGTACTAGCGCTAGTAGATCCGTGGCTCTTTTCCCATGTCTTACAAAAGAAAGCTTAGTCATTTTGCCATGAAGACATGATTCATAAATTGGATATGACTCAAAAGTCAAAGGACTCAATAGCTCGATTTTCTCCAATTTGTTAACCCTATCTTCTGCTATATGACCTAGTCTTAGGTACCATAAATACTTATCGTTTGGACTATCACTAGGTCATTTTATGGCATTCACATTTTGCTCGATATTAAAGATAGATACATCAATATGTAACTGGTAGAGATCGATAATGAGAAAACCACTTATAATTTTATTTCTTTCATAAAGAATATTACAATGGTCCTTAAGAAAACTAATTACATAGCTTTCTTGTGATAAACATGAAACAAAAATCAAATTAACAATTCCTAAGTTCTAAATCTAAGCCAAACGGTAGTCAAAGAGGATAGGTTCCCACGGCCAAAGTAGCAACCCTTGCTCCATTTTCGATGTATAGGATCATCTCACCATCCCTCAGCCTCCTGCTATCCTCAAGATCCTGTATGGATGTGCATAAATGAGCACTAGAACCAGAGTTAAGCACCTAACTGGATGCAGAAGAAATCATAAGGTTAGATTCAATAATGAGCATACCTCTAGAAGAACCTGTCTCCTTCTTATTCTTTAGGGTGACTAGGTATGTAGGGCAGTTTCACTTCCAGTAGCCATCAATATTACAATAGAAATACTTTTCTTTGTCAGTGGTCTTCTTCTTCAGCTCTCCCTTTCTTTTCTTTCCATCTTCCACCTTCTTCCTTTTCACAGACTTCTTCTTCCTTCCAAAAGACATTCTCTTGGAAGAAGTCCATTCCATAGCATGTACTGAGCTTTTAAAACCTTTCATAGAAAGCTCAGTAGTAACCAACATATTCATAAGCTCGACCAGAGTATTCTGAAGTTTATGCATATGGTAGTTTATGATGAACTGCCCATATGCATCAGTCAAGGATTGCAGAATTATATCCTTCTGCAGATCCTGGTCTAACTTCACTCCGAGCTTCTCAAGCTCTTCCAAGTCTTTGATCATCATTAGATAATGATCTTAGACTGGCTGCCCATCATGTATCTGAAGGGAAATCCTGATTTCCCGATCCAGGTTCGTCCAGATCTGATCAGATCAAGAGATATATTTCAAAAATTTTTTTCTTGATCCCAATCAGATCTTGATATGTTTCAGATCTGATTCTTATTATTTTAATAAATAAAATAAAATAAGATAAATTAAATAAAATTTAATTTACCTGATTTGGGTAATCCTATTACCCTGTAGATGATCCTGATTGCAGCGAAAGGTTCTGGATCTAGCCACGCAAGCGCCTGGCCTCTACCGGTGTCCACTCGGGTTGGATCTGGAGATCCTCTT
>QRFJ01001245.1:165612-197501 GCA_006176705.1 Cocos nucifera | reverse complement strand
AGTTAATTTGTGGATTGGTTAGTCCAATGAGTGAACAACTCTTTGTTCAATGATTCTCTAATCAATGGTGCACCCAAACTGTTGGTCTCTAATTCATGAATCTCACCGTATCCGAAATATTGATCCACTCCTTAGTTAAGTCAGACCCACCATTTGCATATGACTGGTTCCTAATTGAGTCTCTACCGTATCCGGAATATTGGAGCCCAACTCATCCTCCACCCATAGCATCCAATGCCTAATAGACATGGTTGCGTCTTCTCGGTGCAACTAAGCCACTATATCCAGTCGAGAACAATCAACCCCGGGAAGGGCCCCGCACGTCTAGCAAATGGTGGAAGACCTCGACTTAATCTTTTCTTAGGGGAAAATTGATTCAGGTCTCTTTAAACTAGAACTTGGCTTAGTCATAACAATTATGACTAACCTAGTGGCATGGGTTAGCTTGGATTATTGACCACCTCAAATAGAATATGTGTCAACAGATTATGGCCAGGTAAGTGAGACCGGTGGAAGGAATATGCCATTAACTCGCACAAGAATGCATTCAGGTCGAGTAGCTTCCAATTAAAAACCAGTCGGTCGTATATGCCAAACTTACCTTAGACACCAAATAATTATGAGTCAGACCAATTGGGTTAGCCTACAATCCAGACTCTAACCTCTGAGCCTAATTAGGTCTTGCTTGATCATGACTCGATCTTGACCCAGACTTAATCCTATTAGGCTGGTCAATTTAAGCATTGTTGATCCCATCTAACCAACTCTTGATTCGGTTTGATCAACCGCTTAGACCTAATTGAGCTACCCAAGCTCAAACCCAGTATTATGAATATGTCTTAGATCTGAAATTCTCAATTTTAGACCTAATTAATATTTTATAAACTTAATTCTTAATTAAGTTGGGTTCATAAACAAAATATGCACAATAAATCCTAGGGTTTCAAGATCTAGGGTTTTGCAGAAAGTAAGTTTTGGGTTTCTGATTAAGGACGAACACGCAGCACCCCTACACATCATAAGAACACCCCATCGAATGGGAAGAGAGGGCCTTTAAACCCTTCTTCGTTCTTATGACCAGACGGCCAAGAGGAACGCCTTAATCAGGAACATGTAAATCTACAAAACAGTTATAGATCTATATCATATATCTCATATACAAATTTAGATCTAATCAAGGCATAT
This sequence comes from Cocos nucifera, assembly GCA_006176705.1. Lineage (NCBI taxonomy): Eukaryota > Viridiplantae > Streptophyta > Magnoliopsida > Arecales > Arecaceae > Cocos > Cocos nucifera. Next base: position 196,316 of record QRFJ01001245.1, on the reverse strand, counting down.
TTTGCATACATCTCATGTATCAAATCATGCATGTTTTCAGATCTAAATTATCTCATAACAATCTGAAAAATTAGATTTAAATTGATCTAATCAAAATAAATTCTAATCTAGACAGTTACGTAGAACTATTCTACAACTAGTCTAGACATGCATCAATCATATCTCATATGATATTCAAAAGTTAAATAATTTTTATTTGCTGTTTATCAGATGTTATTATAATACTTATAATATCAGAAAACAATAAATAAGAAGATCTAAAATATGATTTAATCAGATTAAATCAAAGACATGCAAAACTATTCTATAGAACTATTCTATTCTAGAACTAGTCATGCATATCTTCATGTTCTTAGATCCAAATCATTTAATTTTAATTTTTCTGATTTCAGATCTGATCACATCTCATGTGACATCTTAAATCACATTATTTTCTAATTAAAATAAAATTAAAATCAGATCTAAATAATTTAGAACCATGGCTCTGATACCAGTTGAAGGGAAATCCTGATTTCCCGGTCCAGGTTCGTCCAGATCTGATAAGATCAAGAGATATATTTCAAAAATTTTTCTCTTGATCCTAATCAGATCTTGATATATTTCAGATCTGATTCTTATTATTTTAATAAATAAAATAAAATAAGATAAATTAAATCAAATTTAATTTACCAGATTTGGGTAATCCTATTACCCTGTAGATGATCCTGATTGCAGCGGAAGGTTCTAGATCTAGCCACGCAAGCGCCTGGCCTCTAACGGTGTCCACTCGGGTTGGATCTAGAGATCCTCTTCTTCTCTATCACGCCTCCAAAAATCAGATCTGGATCTGATCTGGAGGATCTTCAAAACTACTTTTGAAGATCAGCAGTCATCCTTTGCAGCAGTGCAGCCTTCTTCTTTTGATCGCCTTTCTTTTGATCTGAATCGCACCAACCAAAGTCCAAAACACCTTTTGGACGTGGAGAGCAAGGGGAGAAGAAGCTATGGCATGGAGGAGGAGGGGAGAGGCAGCCTTGGGGTGTGGGGTTTCTCAATTGAATTGCATTAGCATAGAATCTGAGTTGGGCGCAGGGTCTTATTTATAGACTAAGCGTGATCCAACTCCTCTTCCTCCCAACCAATCACAACCCTTTGTGAAATCAGATCTAAATCTGATTGGTGGGAATAGAGACCCCTGGATTCCTCCTTAGAGGGCGCCTAAGACCAGTCAAACTGGATTCTTAGTAGAACTCTGCTTGGAATCCAAAAGGGAGGTGGAGTCCTTGTCCAACAAGGACTCCAAGGCGCCTCCAACTTGGGCTCACGCCACCCTTGGCATGCGCCCTTCTCCTTGCCAGGTTCTGGCAGGGGGACAGGCCCCCACCAGCTCTCCAATAGGTGCATGACATGTGGTCAAAAGTCAAAAGGTCAATGGTCAACGTTTGACCAGTCAAAGGTAGACTTTTGACCAAAGTCAAAGAACAAGAAATGGCAGGTGACCAAAAATGGCAGGTAATGTCTTACAAATAAGACAACCTATTCTGACTTGGACAACCTCCAGTCAGACCATATGAAGGCCTCTGATTGAGCACAAACTCCTTTGGCTCAGACAGGACAACTTATTTGTGCTAGTAAAAGAAGAACATTAGGTTCAATCGAGTGCTAGCACGATTTCCTTGAACCTAATTGAATCTCATTTAGATCAATTGAACTAGATCAGTTCAATTGATGATCACCAGATTCAAACCCTTGTTTGTGTGACATAGTTAGATTCAGTTCTATATGGTAATGGGATATGTCATGATCTCTATCATAGACATCATCGAAACTCCTTTCGATGGATCAAAACTCTTCTGATTCGAACAGCTAGAATGATCGATCATCTAAATCATTCTAATTGCTCCCAAAATCCACCAGTGACACCTAGCAGTATATGCTGGCAACCCATCAGAGCAGAATGCGAACCTCTTGGTGCAGCTACCTGTGTGATTAAGTTCTTCTATCTTGAGCCCCGATCAGATTAGGGTTAAGGTAAACTCCTCAAACCCTAGTCTCTGTCATATGATGTAATCATTCGATTTGAGTCCAATGTGAAAACCTAATTAGAAACTCTTTCTATTATTTCACTCTTCCATGGCCATGGGCTTCAGGACTTGATTCTCATGATAATCATCGGGCTGCTCCTCTATCACCGAGGTAGATAGATCCCATCTTGATGCAATCCAGTTCCTACAATGAACATGCTATAGCCAACATACACCTCAGGGTTCCATATGGCTAGGAGACCGAGTAATGGTGTAGTCAAACTATAACACCCTCAAGGTGAACTACCGATGCATCTCAAGTCAAAGAACCAGACATACTACTGCAGCATCGAGTCAGTCATTGACGAGAAGGTAGACTTTCTAATGACTACTCGAGGTGGTCACGCTCAGTGCCCTCGTTCTCTAACGAGTACCTGTACTTTTGCTCCGGTGTCTCCACACCGTAGACTCAAGACTCATCTACTAAAGAGAAGCGATCGTACACCAACCTTTCGGATCAATCACCATCCTCGTGATGATCCTATGGTCGGGAGCTGTTTATGAGTTAATAATGATTATTCATGTCTTAAATTTTCAACTCTTGAAAATATGAATTATCATTACCATTAACTCAAAGGATGTATCACAGACACAAAATACACAGGTGTGATAGAAAATAACCCATTTTATTGATTATAGTCAAAATTACAATTTTGCCCCTAGAAGTGTATTACAAGTGTCAGCCAATTCTGGCTTCCAGGGCACATATATCTAACAGTATCTTATCCTTAAACAATCATTTAGTGATCTGATATTTGGCTATGCGACTTTGTTCATCAAACAACTCTTACAAGTAAGCCAATATTTGGTGGGCAATCTTGATATCTTAATGTTAGCGCTGAAGCTCATCAGACATTAAGCCCAACATGTAGTATCTGATCTTGTTATCTTCATCCATCCATTTGTCAAGAGACATTCTTTGTTCAGCGGATGGACGGATTGGTAAGATGAGGTGATCCTGATCCAATAAATGAGTTAACTTCTCGAAATCCAAAATAATTTTAAAGTTCTAAAGTCAATCCTTGTAATTGGATTTGGTCAGTCTATGGGTGTCTAGAATACGAGCTAGTTGGTTGGATGCAAATATTTTTCTTTTTTCTATAGAGAGTCAAAGTTTCTAGTTAGATTTTATAATTAAGACTTGCCTAATTTGTTTAGAAGTTTGATTTTTAAATAAATTAGCTCCCATTATTTTCTTCGGATCCCTAGACTCCCTCTGTAGAGATGCAAAAATTTTCATGATTAATGATTTCTAATGGGTGGTGCAGTCCCACCAACTGACTCATCACCTCACCTAATAGTTATTGGTGATGGGTTAGCCAATGAGTGAACAACTCTTATCCAATGATTCTCCAATCATGGTGCATTCAAGCTTGGTCTCTAATTCATGAATCTCATCATGTCCAGAATTTCGATCCACTCATAGTTAAGTCAGACCCACCATTTGCACAGATTGAATTCCTAATTGGGTCTCTCACCGCATCCAAAATATTGAGTCCAATCCATCCTCCAGCCCATAGCATCCAATGCCTAATAGATATGGTTGCATCTTTCCAGTGCAATTGAACCATTGTGACCAGCTGAGAACAATCAACCTCGGAAAGGGCCTGCATATCTATAATGATGGAAGATCTTAGACTTAATCTTTTCTTAGGAAGATTTGATTTAGGACTCTTTAAACTTGACTAGACATAGCCATAACCATTATGACTAACCTAGTGGCATGGGTTAGCTTAGATTATTAGCCACCTTAGATCAGGACTGGGCCGATAAATATGGCAAGGTAAGTGAGATCGATGGAAGGAATATACCATTAACTCAAAAGAATGCATTCGAGTCGAGTAGCTCCCAATTAAAAATCAGTCAATCATATCTGCCAAACTTACCTTAGATACTAAATTGTTGATTCAGAACCAATCAGGTTGGCCTAAAATCCAGACTCTAACCACTGAGCCTAATTTGATCTTAACTTCATCAATCACTCATGTGACTCGACCTTGACCCAGACTTAATCCTATTAGGCTAGTTAATTTAAGCACTCTTGATCCCATCTAACCGACTCTTGATTCGATTTGATCAACCGCTAGACCTAATTGAGCTACCGAAGCTCGAACCCAATTTAATGAATATGTCTTAAATCTAAAAATTCTTAATTTTAGATCTAATATATTTCATAATCTTAATTCTTAGTTAAGTTTAGGATTTATAAACAAAACATGTAAATAAAATTCTAGGATTTCAGGATCTAGGATTTTGCAGAAAATAAGTTTTTTGATTTCTGATTAAGGATGAACGCACAGCATCCCTACACATTATAAGAACATCCCATCGAATGGAAGGAGAGAACCTTTAAATCCTTCTTTATTCTTATGATCGGACGACCAAGAAGAATGCCTTAATCAAAAACATGATGAATCTACAAAATTAGTTAGATCTACATCATATATCACATATAAAAATTGATCTAACTTAAAAACATATTTTGCATACATCTCATGTATCATATCAGACATATTTTTAGATTTAAATTATATCATAAATATATAAAAAATAAAATTTAAATTTGATCATATCAAATTAAATTTATTTAAGACAACTTTGTAGATCTACTCTACAACTAGTCTAAACATGCATCAATCATATCTCATATGAACCAATTAAATAAATTTATTTTCTACCTTTTAAATTTAATTATAATATTTATAATATCAAAAAATAGTAAATAAATAGATCTAAAAATTATAATTAATTAAATTAAAGTTATAATGATGTTAGACTACGCATAGAATAATTCTATTCCTAGTCTAGTCATGCATCTCATACATCTTAGATCTAAATTATTTAATTTTAATTTTTTTATTTTAAATCTAATCATATCTCATGTGACATCTAAAATCATCTAATTATTAGATCAAAAATATATTAAAATTAGATCTAATTAATTATGGGAACCTGGCTCTGATACCAATTGAAGGGAAAAATCTAGTTTCCCAGGTTAGGTTCGTTCAGATTGATTGGATCAAGAGAAATATTTCAAAAAAATTTTCTCTTAAATCTAAATTAGATCTAAGATATTTTAGATCTAATTTTATTAATCTAATAAAGTAAAATAAATTAAATCTAATTTAATTATACCTTGTTATGGGTAATACTATTACCTTATGAAAATCTCGATATTTGCCTGAGGTTCTGGGTGTAGCCATGCAAGTGTCTGGCCTCTACTGGTATCCACTCGGGCAGAATCTAGAGATCTTCTCCTCCTTAATCTGTTCTCCAAAAATTAGATCTGAATCTAATCTTGAAGGTCTTCAAAATGGCTTTTAAAGATCTTCAAAATGGCTTTTGAAGATCAGTCGTTGTCTCTTGCAGCAGTGCTACCTTCTTCATTTCCTATTGCCTTTCTCTTGCTCGGATCGCACCAAACTCATGCCCAAAAAAAACTCTTGGATGTGGATAGGAGAGAGAGGACTTGAAGGTGGCATGGAGAGGGAGGGAGAGAAGCCTTATGGCATGGGCAAAGGGTAGAACCTCTCAATCCTAGGCACAGATAGGGTTTATATAGACCCTGCTGCGCCATGTAGTGCCACATCATCCCGACCAATCATGACTCTTTGTGCAATTAAATCTAAATCTGATTAGTGGGATGATATCATCTAATATAATCAGATTAGAGTCCCTCACAAACCTCCTTAGGTGGCTCCAAGACTGGTCAAAGAAGGCTCTTTGGTGCCACCCAAGTTGAAAGCATGAAGCAACATAGAGTCCCATCTATTTGGGACTCCAGGCATGATCCTCATGGGGTGCATGCCTCCCTAGATGTGCACCCCCTCCTTTTCTACTTTTTAGTAGGGGGACAAAGCTTCATGTTCTCTCCTATGGGTGCATGACACATGGGCAGATGTCTAAGTGTCAAAGGTCAATGTTTGACCAAAGTCAAAGGATAAGATTTAGCAGGTGACGAAAAATGGCAGGTGTTATCTCAAATTTATCTCATAAATTAAAACAAGACTTTTCTAACCTAGACAAGCTTTAGTCAGATCAAGTAAAGATTTTTGAGTGAGCTCAAACATATTTGGCTCAGTCGAGACAAGCTTTAATGATTATTGAAGGAGAACATTAGGCTCAATTGTGTGCTAGCACGATTTTCTTGAACCTAATTGAATCTTATTCAAATTAATCGAACTGGATTAGTCTAATTGATGATATCCAGATCCAAACCTTTGTTTATGTGACCCAATTAGGTTTAGTTCTGTATGGTAAAAGGATACATCACGATCTCCATCATCAACATCATCGAAATATCTTTCGATGGATCAGAACTTTTCTGATTCAGACAACTAGTATGATCGATCATCCAAATATTCTAATTGCTCCCAAAATCCACCAGTGACACCTAGCAGCATATGATGGCAATCCATCAGAACTAAAAATAAATCTCTTGATATAGTTACCTGTGTGATGAAGTTTCTCTATCTTGAGCCCTGATCGGATTAGGTTTAAGGTGATCTCGTCAAACCCTAGTTTTTGTCATATGAATTAATCATTCGATTCAAGTCCAATATGAAAACCCTAATAGAAATTCTTTCTATTATTTCACTCTACCATGGCCATGGGCTTATGGACTTGATTCTTATGATCATCATAGGGCTACTCCTCATTTACTAAGGTAGATAGATCCCCTATTAGTGCAATCCAATTTCTAAAACGAACATGCTATAACCAACATACATCTCAAGATTTCGGAAGGCTAGGAGATCGAGTTATGGTATAGTCAAACTATAATACCCTCAAGGTGAACTGCCGATGCACCTCAAGTAAAAAAATCAGACACACCACTGCAGCTTCGAGCCAGTCATCAATGAGAAGGTAGACTTCCTCATAACTGCTCAACGTGGTCATGCTTAGTGCTCTTGTTCTTTAATGAGTATCTGTACTCTCGCTCTGATGTCTCTACACCATAGACTCAAGACTCATCTATCCTAAAGTAGCAATCGTACACCAACTTTCCAGATCAATCACCATTATTATGATTATCCTACGGTTGGGAGCATTTTATGAGTTAGTAATGAAAATTCATGTCTTAAATTTTCAACTCTTGAAAATATGAACTATCATTACCATTAACTCAAGGGATGTATCACAGGCACTTTCAAATGTACATTATGATAGAAAATAATTTATTTTATTATTTATAGTCAAAATTATAATTTTGCCATTAGATGTGTACTGCAAGTGTCAGCCAATTCTGGCTTCTAGGGCACACATATCTAACATCACATGCTCTCATCCCCTGGATCTGAATCCGATCCATATATGAGTTAGTCCCCTTAAGGCCTTATTGGTTCAGACCTTAAGATCTTAGGATAAAAGCCTATCCTAGACCTAAATAGAATATCCCATATAGTTCTGTTCACCACCGTCAAGCCAGCTCTGTCAGGAGCTAAGCTGGCTCGACTGCATCTTGCCCGAATCCTATCTTCTATCTACTTAAGACAACCAATTCGACTGCACCTCGAGCCAACTCGACTGCATATCCGAGCCAGCCTGTTTGTGTGTTAGCCTCTTATCTTAGCTGATTCTTCTCCTGGCTTTGGTTCTTTACTCCGTCTTGTATCCCAAGGCTTCGGAGCACCTACCAAGCCCCTCAAGGTCCTCACACCTAAACCTCGAGTCCGTGTAGGGCTACATACCACCTTCACCTAGGACAACTCCTATCCTAGCCCTAGAACTTACATCCATCCTTGTCTCCCATCCTGGCTCCTCCTATGGCCTCCCAAGGCTTGGGAGCACCACACCAAATCCTATAGTTTGGAGATCAGATCCAAAAGGAGGAGACTTCCAAATCTGACCTAAGTGGATACCGGTAGAGGCCAGGCGCATGCGTGGTTCAATCCAAATCTCAGATCAGTCATTAGATCATCACAATGAGTAAACGGTTTACCCAATCAAGTGATATCAGATATCACTATTTTATTTTTATTTTTGTTAGTAAATTTTAGATCAATCTAATAAGACTTGAGAACTCTTAGATCTGCTTTAATTATGAAAAAATTTTAAATTACTCCACTACAAATTTGATCTAATCAGATGCATGCTCTGGTAGGAAAAACCTATTTTTTCTTCAAGAACAAGTCCCTGTTCAGTTAGGACATGTATGCATCTAATTTTTTATTTGATTAAAAATTAAATTTGATTTAAATTTGATTTAATCTAATTTAATTAAGCTCTTAGTTGGATTAAGATCATCTCTAACTAGATTGTATTAGTTTTGATTCAATTGATTTCAAATAATAAGTTAGACTAAGTCAAAACTAGAACTCCTAGTGTGATTAGGATTTTTCCATCTTGCACCACCTTGCTTTCCATGCCCCCCCATGCCAATTTTCTTAGAATTATCATGAAAAATTTTATTTCTAGAGAGTATCCATGCTCTTTTTATGTCTTTCACCATTTTAGATGGAAATTAGTTATGGAATAGATCAAAATAAAAAAGTTATTTTGACCTAGGTCTTTATTGGATAGAGTTTGACACATTATCTTTTCTTATCTCTTTGAGATACGAAACCATCAGATTCTCCTCTGATTTTTTTATGAAAAAAAGAAGACATTTTTACACATTTTCTAGAGTCTAAAAAAAAAAATAAAGAGGGGACACCTAAGAGTTGATCATAAATAGATATCATAAGACTATATCCCTATAAAAATTGGGAAGGTCTGTGAAGTCCATCATGGATCGGATCATATCTAATAGGATTTGATTTTTCTATTCTAAAATTCTATTGAGTTGAGACATTTCAAGTGGAGTCCACTATAAGACTATGCTATACTTTTTGAGATAGTTCAAAAAAATTTTACTAAGATATTCGCCTCCTCGATCTGATCGAAGAATCTTAGTGGGCTTTCTGGTTTATTTTTTTACTTCATGTCTGAATTTGTTGAATTTTTCAAAGGTTTTAGACTTGTGATGCATTAGGTACACATATCCATATCAAAAAAATTTATTGGTAAAGATAATAAAGTAGATAAAACTGCCTCTAGCCAGCACATTGTATGGGCCATATACATCTGCATGCACCAGAGCAAGTAACTCTATGATCTTTTTTCCGTATCTAACAAAGGATAGCTTGGTCATTTTGTCTTGAAGACATGATTCAAAAATTGGATATGACTCAAAAGTCAAAGGATCCATTAATCTAAATTTTTCTAATTTATTAATCCTATCTTCTGCTATATGACCTAGCCTAAGGTGCCATAGGTACTTTTCATTTAAGCTATCTCTAGATCATTTAGATCCTATAGCATTCATATTTTTCTCAACATAGATAGAGACCATTAATTAAAAAACTACTTTCAATTTTATTTCTTTCATAAAAAATAATTCAGTGCTCCTTAAAGAAACTAATTATATATCCATCTTATGCTAGATAGGAGATAGAAATTAGATTCCTGCTCATAGCAGGTACACATAAATAGTCTCTTAAAACTTAGATGCTTCCTGATAATAGTTGCAGAGGATACATTCCCACAACCATAGTAGTAACCTTTGCTCCATTTCTAAAGCATGGGACTATTTCACTGTCCCTCAGTCTCCTGCTATCCTCAAGATCCTATAAAAAAATGCATAGATGAGCACTAGATCTAGAGTCAAGCATCCAACTAGATGCAGAAGAAATTGTTGGATTCATCTCAATGATGAGCATACCTTTAGAATGTCCTCCTTCCCTCTTATTCTTCAGGCTTGCCAGATAAACAGGGCATTTTTACTTTCAATGGCCTTTAGAGTTGTAATGAAAATACTTTTTTTTTCTCCACGGCCTTCTTCTTCGACTCTCCCTGCTTCTCTTTTTTCTTGCCCTCCATCTTCTACTTCTTCATAGACTTTTTTTTCTTCCTAGAGGACCTTCTAAAACATCTCGAACCAACAAAGTAATAAATTAAGAGATTTATATTTTGGTAGATGTGGTATAGTAATTTATTTATGGTATATTTGAGCTATTTAAGCATAAATTTTGACAATCTGCCATTACGAGTCCTGAAAATTTTTTAAGTCTAAGAGCTAGCACCTATATGGAGAGCTATATAAAATATGAATTCTTTTAAAATAAAAATTAATGATAATTAATTTTTAGGTGTTGGTGAGTTGTAAAATAATTTTTAACAAATTATGGAGATCATTCTGAAGCAAGAATGTTTTAAAAGTATCGAATTTAAGAAAATTTGAACTAGAACCCAAATTTTGTAATCTTATTCCTATGGATTTTGATTTTTAATATATTTTTATTCATTCTAAATAGGGGAATGTTCATTATTTATATTTATATTTTAAAGTTAATGGAGAGATTAACTTTAAAAGAAATTATAAATAAGCAGAGTATCAGGCAAGCCACTTTCTGAGTAAAGCTGTGAAGAGAGTATCAAAATAAAAATTTCTAAAACTTAGAATTCAAGATGTCTCAGTCTCAACTCAAGATGACTAGAGTTTTAGGTGATAGAAATCAAGCTTTTATTTTTCTAAGAGTGAGACATCTTGATTCAAAATCAAGAGGTCTCAATTGCGTCGAGAGGTCTCGATCTGAAAGTGAGATATCTCAATTTGCAAAAATTTTTGGGCACAGATTATAACCGACAGTGTTGCAAGTTATGAGTTTTAAATCATTTATTTAGGGGATCACTTAGCAGCTTGGTTGTAAAAAGAAATAGCTAGAAAATCATCTGGGCAACACCTGTTAAGATTGAAATTGGATGGAAAATTCATGAGTTGACATCTAGCAACTCTTTTTCTTAAATTATTCTCTTCCAAAATAAAAAGCCACCAATTCTTATTGTTGTTGTTTTTGAGCCTTGAATCTAAACAAAGAAGAAAGAGGAGAAAAGAGAGGTAGAAAAGGTAGATTCCTTAGCTAGAAATCAAGGAGAATTCCATGGGAAAAAGAAGCTTGTATTGCTGATGGCAGGATTTTAAGCTATTGAAGGTAAGAATACTAAGCCCCAAGTTAGATTTAAATTAATCTTTGAAGTGTTATAAGTAGATAGGAGGCAATGGTAAAGTAAGTATGATGTAAACATGAATTAGGGATGAATTATTGCTGTTTATCTTGATGGAAGTTATTTAAACAATCTTAACAAATAGTTGAATGTTATTGACTGATTTGGAAAATAGTTGTGTGAATAAAAATATAGCTGAATCACTAGATATTCCTAAATTATGTCAAAGGTTAATAAAACCTAAGCTAAAGCAACCAAGATAGGATTAAAATAAGTGATGGAAAGGCTAAAGTGTCAGCCTAAAAATAAAGTATATGCTCCTATGCTTTTGTATCATGATGGATTGTATTAATCAGTGTATATTAATATTATAGGAAGAGAGAAGGTTCTCAAAGAGTGCTTTAAGGAAATCTGGTGTCAAGGTGGAATAGTAGCTAGTAGCCTGTTAAGGTGAGTGGTTTTCATATCTTACTTTGGTATTTTACTTATTGTATTTTGTTATGAAAATAACTTATTTTGAAAAGTAGTTAACTTTGGTATCCTTCAGTTTATATATGTACTTGTGTAAACATGAAAGCAAGGATCGAAATTGTTGGCTTTTACTATTCAGCTTTTGAAAATTTTAGCTTATTTGGTTTTTAGAAAAGATTACCCATAGGAGTGGTCAACCTATGGGGTGCATCCTTGCATTGCATGAGCATTTGCATTGGCATGAGCTGACACCTCCATAGTTTGCATTTGTGAATGCCTAATGAGGCTTGGCAGATATTTGGCAGTATATCAGAATGCCCGGTAGGGCTTGGCAGTGTATCAGAATGCTCGATGGGGCTCATTTACATCATATAGCATCATGACATACTAATTATCAATTGTCTTGGAAGGGGTGCTCTGCGATTCAGTCGATGGTAGTTGAGAAAGAAGCATGCATTGGCGTGGCATGGTTTGGTATTTTGCTTAACCTAGTTGGATTTATTTCAACTTTGTGAAGCTCCAAAATGCAGTTCTTATATGTCAGTTTTTATTATGTATATTTCAGCTTTATGAAGCTTAAAAAAGTAGTTCTTACATTTTAGTTTTTATTGTTATATTAAATTACAAGTTAAGAATTTTTATTTTTTCATTGTTAGATTGTTTATCCACTCACTAAGACTTCTCTAAGTCTCACCCCTCACTCTTTTTATTTGCAGTTTTGAGAGTAGCTAGTTTTATAGGTATGTTTCAGCATGTGTACTAGTCCCTCTAGAGGGGGAAGTATTTTGGGTGATATTAGCTTGTAAAAGAGACGTATTTTGGATTGCAATGTACAATTGAGTCAGTTAAATCAAAAACTAGTATATATATTTATATTTATTTATTTATTTATATATTAATTATTTTAAGAAGGCATGTAATAAAAAGATGGTTGATAACTGGAATGTATGTATAAAGTTTGATTTCATATATTAGAAACCCTGAGGTTAATTTTGTGTATGGAGCCTTAGATTTGCTTAAGTAAATTGTTGAGTTAAATTGAGCTATGTGCTTTAGTAGGCTAAGAGGTTAAATTAAATTATAGAAGAAGTATTTGAGATAATTGTTTGGAGTAGGTTTAAATGTTATTATAGTTTAGTCATAGCATAGAAATCCCCTTAACTTGTAGATAATGGTGGGATATGGCACCATCACCCAGATTTAGGGATGGGATGTTACACTTTCTCTTGGAAGAAGTCCGCTCCACGGTAAGAACAAAGCCCCTTGAACTTTTCAAGGTCCCTTTAGTAGTCACAGCATGTTTATCAATTCAGCCAAGGTGCACTAGATTTTATTTATATGAAAGTTTACTATAAACTATCAATACGAATCAATCAAGGACTGTAGAATCAGATCAATCTATAGATCCTTATCCATCGACATGTCGAGCTTCTCAAGCTCCTCTAAGTCCTTGATCATTGACAAGCAATGTTCATGGACTGACTGTCCATCATGCATTTACATGTTGAAGAGTCTCTTCGATACTTCATAGTGCACTGTGTGACTCAGCTCACCACATAACTCTTGTAGGCAAGCCAACATCTGACTGGCAGTCTTTATATCTTCATGTTGGTGTGACAACTCCTTCGACATAGAGGCCAACATGTAGCACCTAACCTTATTATCATCATCCAATCCCTTTTCATGAGATGCTCTTTGATCAGCGGTTGGACAAACTGGTAGAGGGGGAAGGTCCTAGTCCAAGACATAGGTTAGCTTCTCAAAACTTAAAAATATTTTTAAGTTCTAGAGCCAATCCTTAAAATTAGATCCAGTCAAATTGTTGGTCTCTAAAATCTTGGCTAGGGGGTTGGATTCAGATATTTTTCTATAAAGAGTCAAAATTTCTAGTTAGATTTGTAATTGACTTAATCAATTTACTTTAGAGATTTTATTTTCAAAATAAATTTGGGTTCTCACTATTTTCTTGAATCTCTACACTTTCTTGAAAAAGATGCAAAAATTTTCACGATCAAAGAGTTTTAGTGGGTGGTACAGTCCCACCGATTGGCTCACCACCTTATCTAATAGTTATTGATGATGAGTCAGCTGATTAGTAGATAACTCTTGTTCAATATTTTTCTAAACATGTTGCACCAAACTCCAGTCTCTAATTCATGAAGCTCACCATGCCTAAAATATTGCTCCACTTCTTAGTTAAGTCAGACCCACCATTTGCACAAAATGAATTCATGATTGGGACCCTCCCATATCTAAAATATTGAGCCCAACCCTTCCTCTAATATATAGCATCCCATGCCTAATAGCCATAGTTGCATCTTTCTAGTGCAGCTGAACCACTATATTGAGCCAAGAACAATCAACTTAGGAAGCGCACACACAACTACAATGGTAGAGGGCCTCTAGACTTAATATTTCTTAGAGAGATTTCAATTCATATCTCTTTAATCTTAAATAGCCATAACAGTTATGACTAACCTAGTGGCATGGATTAGCTTGAATTAGTGGCAACCACAATACAATACTTGATCGATCCAATTTGCTAGGTAAGTGAGATCAATCCAAGGGATATGCCATTAACTTGGCCTCAGATGAATCATGAGTGAGTAGCTCCTAATTAAAAATCATCGATCGTATCTGTCAAACTTATCTTAGATACCAATTTTTCAATCTAGAACTGATCAGGTTCGCCTATAATCTAGGCTCAAACTTTAGAGCCAGATTAGGTCTTGAGGTGATCAATTATATGTGGCTGTAAATTGATCTTAACCAAACTTACAACTATTGGGCTAGTCAATTAAGCACTCCTGATCTCACCTAACCAATTTTTGATTTAGTTTGATCAACTGCTCAAGCATGACCTAATCAAGCTACCCACACCCTGAACCCATGTGAGATGAAGGTGTCTTAGATCTTTAAATTCTCAATTTTTGGATATAATGTGTTTCATAACTTAATTCTTAATTAAGTGTAACATGGTTTAGAAAAATAAAGTACGAGAATAGATCCTAGGATTTTTAGATCTCGGGTTTAGCAAAAAGTAAGTTTTGATTTTTCTGATTAAGGATAGACATGCATCCACCCTACACGCCATAAGAGCACCCTATCAAATGAAAAGTGAGGGCTTTTAAATCCTTCTTACTCTTATGACCAGATGGCAAAGAGGAATGCCCCAATCAGAAAATAAATTACTACTACTACTACAACTAGATCTACAACACATATCACATATATAAATTTAGATCTACTCTAAATATGCTTTTCATACATCTCATGTATTAATTTCAAATTACATCTCATATAATAAAAATCAAAAACTATATTGATCTCATCAAAAATTAGATTTAGATCTAAAACAATCTAGATCTAGAACCAAAAATCTAGCTCTAATATCAGTTGAAGGAACTGCTAGATTGGTCTGGTTAGATCAAATCTAAGAAACAAATTTTTTAAAATTTTTTCTAATATGATCAGATCTGAAAGTGTTCTCAGATCTGATTGTTTACATTAGAAACTAAGACATGCATTTAAGGTGTTACAAGAAGGAAAACTAGCTTTTCTGCCGCATGATCGATCTAATCTGATCTGATCTACAGCAAAAATTTCTAAAATTTTTGCTAAAAGTCTTTACCAAATCTAGGACTTCTCAGATCTGATCCTAATGATATAATATTAAATCTAAAAATTAAAATTTAATTTAATTTAATTTTGTACCTGATTGGGCAATCTAATTATCCTATTAATGATCAATGGAAGCCTAAGGTCCTGGATCAAGCCACACATGTGCCTGGCCTCTATCAGAGTCTAATTAGACTGGATCTAAACATGCTCTCCTTTTGGATATGATGTCTAAAATTTAGATGAGATCTAAATCTCTAAAGCCTTCAAAATAATTTCTAAGGCTGCACCCGATCTCCTGATGTAGAACACACTATCACGATCTGTACTTCAAATTCTATCAACCTTTGACCACTAAACCTGCACCCAACCTAGTATGGGCATGGAGAAGGAAGAGAGGATTTGAGGGAGGCATGGTAAATAGATGGGGTAGCAGCCTAGGGGTGTGGGAGATCAAAAATCACCAACCTTAGGTGCGGAAGGGGTTTAATAAACCCTTATGTGCCATGTAGTGCCATGCAGCATCAACGAATCACATTCATTGATTTAATCAGATCTTAATCTGATTGGCCATACAATGTCATTTGATCCAATTAGATTAGAGACCTCAAAAATCATCCTTAGATGGCACCAAGTTTAGATAAAACCAAAAGGGTGGGTGCCTGGGTGTTTGATCCAATCGAAAAACCTAAAGTCCAATTCATGTGGGACTCTCTTCCCTTTTTTCCCATGTGCACATGCCATAAGGGCCGACCCCCTTAATTTTTTTCATGAGAATCCACCTTGGGATGTGTTCCCTAGATGAAAATATGGGATGCATGCCTCCTCCCCTCTTTACTTCGTGCAAAGACTAGGTCTATATCTTGACAAAATAAAAAATGATAGGTTGTGTCAGGAATTGGTAGGCATTATCTTATTTTCATCTGATAGATTATGACAACCCTTTTCTAACCTAGACAAGCTCCAGTCAGACTAGGATAAATCCTTATAGAATTTTTAGATAAGCTCAAAATAATTTGGCTCAGCGGAGATGAACCAGAAAGACTACAAAAGAAGAATGTTAAGTTCAATCATGTGCTAGCACGATTTTCTTGAACCTAATTAGATCTACTCAAAATCAATCAAATTGGATTAGCCTAATTGATCACATCCAGACCCAAATCCTTATTTGTATGATCCAGTTAGGTTCAGTTCTGTATGGTAATGAGATATATCACGATCTCTATCATCGACATCATCGAAACATCTTTTGATGGATCAGAACTTTTTCGATTCACATAACTAGAATGATCATTCATCAAGATCATTCTGATTGCTCCCAAAATCTACCAGTGATATCTATCAGTATATAGTGGCAATCCATTAAAATTGAATATGAACCTCTCAGTGTAGCTACCAGTGTGATTAGCTTCTTCTATCTTGAGCTCCGACAAGATTAGGGTTAAGATGAACTCGTCAAACCCAATATCCATCCTATGAATAAATCATTTGATTCAAGTCCAATATGAAATGCTAATAGAAACTCTTTCTATTATTTTCACTCTACCATGGCCATGGGCTTATGGACTCGATCTCATGATTATCATTGGGCTACTCCTAATCTACCGAGGTAGATAGATCCCCTATTGGTGCGATCCAATTTCTATAATGAAGATGATATAGCCAACATACACCTCGGAATTCTGAATGGCTAGGAGATCGAGTTATGGTGTAGTCAAACTATAACACCCTCAAGGTGAACTACCGATGCATCTCAAGTTAATGAACCAGACACACGTACTACACAACATTGAGCTAATCATCGATAAGAAGGTAGACTCTCTTATGATTGCTCGAGGTGGTCATGCTCAGTTCCCTCATTCTCTAATGAGTATCTATACTCTCGCTCCTATGTCTCCACATCATAGACTCAAGAGTCATCTATCCTAAGAAAGTGATTGTACATCAACCTATCGGATCAATCACCATCCTCGTGATCCTTTAGTTGGGAGCTGTTTATGAGTTAATCATGAAAATATATGTTTTAAATTTTTAACTCTTGAAAATATATATTAGTATTCCATTAACTCAAAGGATGTATCATAGATACTTTGTACATAATGTGATAGAATAAAATAATCCTTTATTAATTTTAAGTCAAAAGTTATAAAAATATTTTTAGAATGTGTATTACAAGTGTCAGCCAATATGGCTTCTAGAGCACTCATCTAACATTACAGTGGTAATATAAACACCTTGAATTGGCCTACTTGATGCTCAAACCACCTCGGGTCAACATGAAGACATCAATATATCGAGATGAAAATGGCTCTCTATATGTCCACTAACCAGAAGAGCAAGCCAAAGCATGCCTCTGAACCGATCTCTTGACACTAGTTCATCTAGCACTTAGAACCTTGAAATCACCTTGGATGAATAGCCTTCCAGCGCACCTAATGGTTCCACTTTAGAATAAGTGGCAAACCACCTATAGTCTAGCAACGACCAAGCTATTTCCTGCTCCATCTAAACTTACAGGAGCAGATAAGGCATTCCAATTATGCTAGTAACAGTCTTTCCATTCTAGGAGAAAGATCTTAATCTCAGAACCACATAATTGATGGCCCAAAATTAGTGGAATAGCATAACATCCATGAGACATTTCCTCTACAGATATCCAAAAGGCTAAGAAACCAGGTAAGTAAGAAATTCCTCTTAAAGAACCCGTTGTTGCTTATTCATTCTCTACTGACTTGAGTAGTGGAGGATCCTCGTTGGAGTTATATCCTTTGGCTCAGACTTTATTTTGTAGGTCACTCTTGCACCCCGCATGAGACTGACCGCTCCATTTTTGAAGCATATGATTTCAAGCAATAATAGATAGAGAAAGGGTCTGCTTTCGAGCATGCCACCCAAAATGATATCATCACATCTCACTAACGCTACCACCTCCCACCAGGCAGACCTTTGGGTTAATGACCTAAGTGAGCCATTCCTCGAAAAGAGAAAAGAAAAGCAAAACAAGATAGCCTCAGGGAAAAACCTATGGAAAAAAGGATGATAGGGTTTTACCCTTCACCTTGTTCGAGATTTATGTGCATATCAAATTGGAGGATCTTTTGAATCCTCCATCTTTTCAAAGAATTAAAGATGGAAAATATAAATTGACACAACCCAAATAAATGGCAAATGCTATTTGGATACAACCTCCACTACTGGTACGACAACCACTATGGGCAACTGTAATCATGTTCTTCACTACTTCTGAAGAGACGTATGAAGATGTACGACAGTAATCATTATGAGGATTGATGGTGTTCTCAAGCCTTGGAAGGCCATGAGAGGAGCCAAGGTGTTGGCTCCAGGAATTCTAGGGGCTTGGTTGGTGCTTCGAAGATATGAAATTCAAGATAGAGCAAGAAACCAAAGCCAAAAAATTAAGACTGCAAAAAAAATCATTTCTATAGGTTAGCTGACTCAGTCTAAAACTGGATCGGCTGAGCCTCAAAGGATAGGCCAAATAGAGAGGAGCGCATTCGAGACTGCGGCATGGCACACAACTGGGTCGGCTTAGTCTAAAATTGAGCCGACCCAGTCTCAGGTTAGCTGGCTTAGTGCTGAGACTGAGGCAGCTCAGTCCACTGGCAGAGCTATGCGAGGATCTATTTGGGGCTAGGATAGAAACTTATCCTAGGGATCTTAAGGCTTGGTTTGAGAGATCTTAAGGAGGCTATCTCGTGTATGGGTTGGGCTTAGATCCAAAGGATGAGAGCATGGGAGACATCGGTGTACATGGGCTCAATGAGTGCTTTCATGTATTGGATTAGCCAGGAGAGTTTTTGGTTGGGCCTAATGGCTATGTATAAATACATAGGTTGTATTAGGATTTAAAAAAAGGGTGCAACCAATATAGATCTTTTCTCCCTTCAACCTCTTTTCTCTCTTCTCTCTAAAGTAGTTGCCCTAGGTTCTTGAAGAAGCCCAAGAGAGAGGAGGCGCCTCCCTCAAGCCCAAGGATGGAGGTGCCCCAACATAGATCTAGGTGATGGATCTATAATACACTATCTTAGAGAACATCAAAGGTCTCCTATGGTCCACACTAAATATCAGGATCTTCCATAACATGGCATCAGAGCTAGGTGATGCCAAGATGATGCACCAACAATTGGTGTCAGAGCCCGATTGTACGTGGAAGCAAAGGAGAAGTCATATAGGATGAAATCAGAAATTTTAATAAGTATTATATGGTATGTCTTAGATCTACTTTTGTTATTACTCTGGTTTGGCCAATCAGGAGCAGTGGGTTGAAGGTAGAGGCTGAGAGGATTAATGGGACGGACTTTTTTTGGGGTGGAAGATTTGGGTGCATGATTTGCTGGTCAGTCTTGGTGAAAAAATCAAGGTATATGATGGTAGACAAAGCATGGAGCATTGGAGTGCCGCAGTAGCACTTTCTTGAAGATGTAGGACTGAGAGAAGCTCAGTGATGCGGCAGTCGAGGAAGGTATCTCATTAAAGAGCATCAGAATTCTCTAGAAAGATAGGCAGTGTGGGGCTATTGAAGAGAGATTTTTCAAGAGATAATGGTTGAAGGAAGGCTAAAGAAGCGACTATACATCCCTCGATTGTAGGAAGGTAGGAAAGTAGTCGCTGATATATTCAGTGGTTCGATCAGAGCAAGGATTTGCAGAGCTTTTGGGATGATGGAGATGGATGATCCATGGAGGTCTAGCAGGTTAGGGCTGGGCGACTGTAGAGCGGCATAGAGATGAGTCAAGGAGCACTAGAGTACTGCAGTAGTGCTATCCTAGAGGCACAGGGACTGAGAGAGGCTCGATGGTATAGTAGTCGAGGGAGGTATCTTACTAGAGAGTATCAGGAGCATCTCAGTGAGACCGAGAGTAGATCTCAAGGAGAGCAAGGAGGTCTCAGGGAGTGCCAGGAGGTCTCAGGTAGTCGGGAGTGTCCTGGATCAAGTTTCTTCTGTAGGAGCACTAGGGAGAGTTGCAGTTTAGTAGAGGATGGTTTGTGTATATCAAGAGAGGACCCAAATACTTATGAGGAGGCGATGACGAGACAAGGTAGGAAGCACTGAAGTACTATAGTAGTACTATTTTGGAGACACAAGGCTCAGAGAGACTCGATGGTGTAGCAATTGAGGGAGGTATCTTAGCAAAGAGTGTCAAGAGGCATCTTAGGGTGATCAGGAGTAGGTCTCAGGGAGTGCCATGGAGTCTCGAGAGCCTCAGGATGAGGTAGGTGGGTCTGAGCCCAAGACAAGGTTTAAGTTGTAGTTCCTCCGAGTGCAACTAAACCGATGGCTGGTGTAGGGGTAGAAGAGGAGAAGGCTAGGATGGAATTCTCTTTAATTCAGTCACTGAATTCAGAAGAGTTAGATGAGCTCTTGGATTTTGGAGGTGCCCACGGGTTGCAGAGGTATAAAAGATGGCATCGAAGAGGGCTGTAGAGTGCAGAGGGTTCGAAGAGATAGCGATGGTGTTTGAGGTGCAGCGGCAAGCCCAGTAGTGCAGCATTGAGTGGTTGGCCTTGAGAGACTTGGTGGCAAAGTCAACTTCTACAGCATCAGATGGACTTTGTGAAGGAAAATCCTGATTTCCCGGTCCAGGTTCGTCCAGATCTGATTAGATCAAGAGATATATTTCAAAAATTTTCTCTTGATCTCAATCAGATCTTGATAAGTTTCAGATCTGATTATTATTATTTTAATAAATAAAATAAAATAAGATAAATTAAATCAAATTTAATTTACCTGATTTGGGTAATCCTATTACCCTGTAGATGATCCTGATTGCAGCGGAAGGTTCTGGATCTTAGCCACGCAAGCGCCTGGCCTCTACCGGTATCCACTCGGGTTGGATCTGGAGAACCTCTTCTTCTCTATCACACCTCCAAAAATCAGATCTGGATCTGATCTGGAGGATCTTCAAAACTCTTTTGAAGATCTGCAGTCGTCCTTTTGCAGCAGCGCAGCCTTCTTGCTTTTGATCGCCTTTCCTTGATCTGAATCGCACCAACCAAAATCCAAAACACTTTTGGACGTGGAGAGCAAGGGGAGAAGAGACTATGGCATGGAGAAGGAGGGGAGAGGCAGCCTTGGGGCGTGTCTAATAGCATTGGAATTAGGGTTGGGCGCAGGGTCTTATTTATAGACCTCTTGTGATCCAACTCCTCTTCCTCTCAACCAATCACAACCCTTTGTGAAATCAGATCTAAATCTAATTGGTTGGAATAGAGACCCCTGGATTTCTCCTTAGAGGGCGCCTAAGACCAGTCAAACTGGATTCTTAGTAGAACTCTGATTGGAATCCAAAAGGGAGGTGGAGTCCTTGTCCAACAAGGACTCCTAGGCGCCTCCTACTTGGGCTCACGCCACCCTTGGTGTGCGCCCTTCTCCTTGCCAAGTTCTGGCAGGGGGACAGGCCCCCACCAGCTCTCCAATAGGTGCATGACATGTGGTCAAAAGTCAAAGGGTGAATGGTCAACGTTTGACCAGTCAAAGGTAGACTTTTGACCAAAGTCAAAGAACAAGAAATGGCAGGTGACCAAAAATGGCAGGTAATGTCTTACAAAATAAGACAACCTATTCTGACTTGGACAACCTCCAGTCAGACCATATGAAGGCCTCTGATTGAGCACAAACTCCTTTGGCTCAGTCAGGACAACTTATTTATGATAGTAAAAGAAGAACGTTAGGTTCAATCGAGTGCTAGCACGATTTCCTTGAACCTAATTGAATCTCATTCAGATCAATTGAACTAGATCAGTTCAATTGATGATCACCAGATTCAAACCCTTGTTTGTGTGACCCAGTTAGGTTCAGTTCTATATGGTAATGGGATATGTCATGATCTCTATCATAGACATCATCGAAACTCCTTTCGATGGATCAGAACTCTTCTGATTCGAACAGCTAGAATGATCGATCATCTAAATCATTCTAATTGCTCCCAAAATCCACCAGTGACACCTAGCAGTATATGGTGGCAACCCATCAGAGCTGAATGCGAACCTCTTGGTGCAGCTACCTGTGTGATTCAGTTCTTCTATCTTGAGCCCCGATCAGATTAGGGTTAAGGTGAACTCGTCAAACCCTAGTCTCTGTCATATGATGTAATCATTCGATTCGAGTCCAATGTGAAAATCTAAATAGAAACTCTTTCTATTATTTCACTCTACCATGGCCATGGATTTCTGGACTTGATTCTCATGATCATCATAGGGCTACTCCTCTACCACCGAGGTAGATAGATTCCATCTTGATGCAATCCAGTTCCTACAATGAACATGCTATAGCCAACATACACCTCAGGGTTCCATATGGCTAGGAGACCGAGTAATGGTGTAGTCAAACTATAACACCCTCAAGGTGAACTGCCGATGCATCTCAGGTCAAAGAACCAGACACACTACTGCAGCATCGAGTCAGTCATTGACGAGAAGGTAGACTTCCTAATGACTACTCGAGGTGGTCACGCTCAGTGCCCTCGTTCTCTAACGAGTACCTGTACTCTCGCTCCGGTGTCTCCACACCGTAGACTCAAGACTCATCTACTAAAGAGAAAGCGATTCGTACACCAACCTTCCGGATCAATCACCATCCTCGTGATGATCCTATGGTCAGGAGCTGTTTATGAGTTAATAATGATTATTCATGTCTTAAATTTTCAACTCTTGAAAATATGAATTATCATTACCATTAACTCAAAGGATGTATCACAGACACTAAATACACATATGTGATAGAAAATAACCCATTTTATTAATTATAGTCAAAATTATAATTTTGCCCCTAGAAGTGTATTACAAGTGTCAGCCAATTCTGGCTTCTAGGGCACATATATCTAACAATCTCCCACTTGTCCTAAAGCCAATTGGCTACAAGTCTAAGTCCCATCTTCTCAAGGTGGGCTTCGATCTTCTGCTGGCCCAACGGCTTTGTAAGTGGGTCTGCCACATTATCTGTGGAGTTGACTCTCTTGACCTCAACGTAACCTTTCTCAAGGTAATCGCGGATGAGATGATATCGCCGCTCAATGTGCTTGGACTTCTGGTGAGACCTCGGCTCCTTAGCAAGGGCTATGGCGCCATTATTGTCGCAGTAAAGAGGAATGGCATCTGATGGCATTACTCCAATTTCTGCAGCAAACTTCTTGTACCAGAATGCTTCCTTTGCAGCCTCTGATGCAGCTATATATTCTGCTTCCATGGTGGAATCTGCTATCACAGTTTGCTTGGAACTCTTCCAGCTGACAGCTCCACCATTGCACACAAACAGACTTCCAGATGTCGACTTTCGATCATCTATATCAGACATGAAGTCTGAGTCTGTGTATCCTTGAACTTGGAGTTCTCCGTTACCAAAGACCAACATCATATCCTTAGTTCTTCTCAAGTACTTAAGGATACATTTCACAGAAGTCCAGTGTTCTTCACCTGGATTTGACTGATATCTGCTTGTGACACTCACAGCATGGGCTATATCAGGTCGTGTACATAGCATGGCATACATGAGGCTCCCTATTGCAGAAGCATAAGGGATCTTGCTCATGCGTTCTATTTCCTCAGGTGTGCTAGGGCACATCTTCTTGGAAAGATGAATACCATGTCTGAAGGGTATTAATCCCCTCTTAGAGTTTTCCATACTAAACCTCTTTAGTACTTCCTCTATGTACATCTTCTGTGAAAGTCCTAGCATCCTATTCGGTCTATCCCTATAGACCTTAATTCCTAGAATAAAGGATGCTTCACCTAGGTCTTTCATGGAGAATTCCTTGGACAACCACATCTTGACTGATGTCAACATGGGAATATCATTCCCAATAAGGAGGATGTCATCCACGTACAATACGAGGAAGACAACAGCGCTCCCACTGACCCTTTTGAAAACACATGGTTCCTCTTCATTTTTGATGAAACCAAACTTTTTGATCACATCATTGAAATGAGTGTTCCAGCTCCGAGATGCTTGCTTAAGTCCATATATGGACCTTTGCAGCTTGCAAACCTTGTGATCAGTATCACTGGATGTGAAACCTAGCGGCTGTTCCATATAGATATCTTCCTCAAGATATCCATTTAGGAATGCCGTTTTCACGTCCATTTGCCATATTTCATAATCGAAATAGGCTGCAACAGCAAGCAATGTGCGGATGGATTTTAGCATAGCTACCGGGGAAAAGGTATCCTGATAGTCAATGCCTTCACGTTGACTATAACCTTTTGCCACCAGTCTAGCCTTGAATGTCTCCACATTCCCATCTGCACCAATCTTTCTCTTGAAGATCCATTTACACCCAATAGGTACTATACCTTCTGGTGGATCTACCAAGGTCCAGACTTGGTTTGAGTGCATCGAGTCAATTTCTGACTTCATTGCCTCAAGCCATTTCTCGGAGTCGATATCTGATATCGCCTCGTTGTAGGTTTTGGGATCATCACCATGAGCACCATTACCTATGAGGAACATTTCCTCTACTTTCCTCTGAAATAATACCTAAGTATCTTTCAGGGGGACGGGAAACTCTTTCCGATCTACGAGGTGGAGGAGGTAGTGTTCTTATTGGCTCAACCTGATTTGGTTCCACTTGGTCCTTAGCTCGTTCTGCTTGTGAGACTTTCTCATCAAGCTTAATCTGCTTTCCAATGCCGCTATCTTGAATAAACTATTTTTCAAGAAAGATGGCATGTCGACTCATAATCACATTGTGGTCTTCTGGAATGTAGAAATAGTATCCTAATGACTCTTTAGGATATCCTATGAATCGAGCTCTAAAGGACCTAAACTCTAACTTGTCCGCTTGTTGTCTTTTGACATAAGCCGGACAACCCCAAATTCTGAGATGACTCAGACTTGGTTTCTTACCGTGCCATATCTCATACGGTGTGGTAGGAACGGTTTTAGAGGGAACCCTATTCAGTAAATAGATTGAAGTTAATAATGAATGTCCCCAAAGGAAATCAGGGAGGTCTGTGAAGCTCATCATGGATCGAACCATATCCAATAGAGTCCGATTTCTCCATTCTGAAACCCCGTTGAGTTGAGGTGTTCCTGGTGGAGTCCATTGAGAGACTATGCCATTTTCCTTGAGATAGTCTAGGAATTCTCGGCTAAGGTATTCACCTCCTCGATCTGATCGAAGAACCTTAATGGGTTTTCCAGTTTGTTTTTCTACTTCATGTCTGAATTCTTTGAACTTTTCAAAAGCTTCAGACTTGTGTCTCATAAGATACACATACCCATACCTAGACAGATCATCGAGTAAAGGATAATGAAGTAGACAAAATTGCCTCTAGCCGGCACATCAAATGGGCCGCACACATCAGTATGTACTAGGGCAAGGAGATCTGTGGCCCTCTCCCCATGTCCAACAAAAGGGAGTTTAGTCATTTTGCCTTGAAGACAAGATTCACAAGTTGGATATGACTCAAAAGTCAATGGACTCAATAGCCCATTTTTCTCCAATTTGTTAATCCTATCTTCTGCTATATGACCTAATCTCAGGTGCCATAGATATCTGTCGTTTGGACTATTCCCTATGGTCTGTATCCTAGGCATTCACATTTTGCTCGAATAATGAGCATACCTCCAGAAGGACCTTCCTTCTTGTTCTTCAGGGTGGCCAGGTAAGTAGGGCAGTTCCGCTTCCAATGGCCGTCGCTGTTGCAATGGAAACACTTTCCTTTGCCATCGACCTTCTTCTTCGGTTCTGCCTTCTTCTTCTTTGATCCTTCTACCTTTTGCTTTTTCACAGACTTCTTTTTCTTTCCATAAGACTTTCTTTTGGAAGAAGTCCGTTCCATAGCAAGAACTGAGCCTTTAGAACCTTTCATAGAAAGCTCAGCGGTAACCAGCATATTCATCAACTCGGCCAAGGAATTTTGAAGTTTATGCATGTGGTAATTCATGATGAATTGCCCATATGCATCAGTCAAGGATTGCAGAATAATATCATTCTGCAGATCCAAGTCCAACTTCACACCGAGCTTCTCAAGCTCTTCCATGTCCTTGATCATTGTCAGACAGTGATCTTGGACTGACTGCCCATCACGCATCTTAGCCTTAAAAAGTCATTTTGTGACTTGATATTTGGCTGCGCGACTCTGTTCACCAAACATCTCCTGCAGGTGAGCCAACATTTGGCGAGCAGTCCCGATATCTTCATGTTGGCGCTGGAGCTCATCAGACATCGAGCCCAACATGTAGTATCTGGCCTTATTATCTTCGTCAATCCATTTTTCCAGAGATGCTCTCTGTTCAGTGGATGGATGGAGCTGGTAAGGTGGGAGGGTCCTGGTCCAAAACATGGTTAACTTCTCGAAACCCAAAACAATTTTGTAGTTCCTGAGCCAATCTTTATAATTGGGTCCAGTCAGTCTATGTGTGTCCTAGGATACGTGCCAATGGGTTGGACGCAGACATTTTTCCTGTAGAGAGTCAAAGATTCTAGTTAGATACTGTAATTTTGACTTGACCAATTTATTTAGGAAATTTTATTTTTAAACAAATTAGCTCCCACTATTTTCTCGGATCCCTACACTCCCTCTGTAGAGATGCAAAAATCTCCACGATTAATGATTTCTAGTGGGTGGTGCGGTCTCACCAACTGACTCATCACCTCACCTAACAGTTATTGGTGATGGGTTAGCCAATGAGTGAACAACTCTTGTTCAATGATTCTCTAATCATGGTGCACCCAAACTTGGTCTCTAATTCATGAATCTCACCGTATCCGGAATATTGATCCACTCCTTAGTTAAGTCAGACCCACCATTTGCATAGACTGGGATTCCTAATTGAGTCTCTCACCGTATCCGAATATTGAGCCCAACTCATCCTCCAGCCCATAGCATCCAATGCCTAATAGACATGGTTGCATCTTTCCCGGTGCAACTGAGCCACTGTATCCAGCCGAGAACAATCAACCCCGGGAAGGGCCCGCACATCTACAATGGTGGAAGACCTCAGACTTAATCTTTTCTTAGGGAGAATTGATTCAGGTCTCATTAAACTAGACTTGGCATAGTCATAACAATTATGACTAACCTAGTGGCATGGGTTAGCTCGGATTATTGACCACCTCAGATCAGAACTGTGTCAACAGATATGGCCAGGTAAGTGAGATCGGTGGAAGGAATATGCCATTAACTCGTACAAGAACGCATTCAGGTCGAGTAGCTTCCAATTAAAAATCAGTCGGTCGTATGTGCCAAACTTACCTTAGACACCAAATTGTTGAGTCAGAACCAATTGGGTTAGCCTACAATCCAGACTCTAACCTCTGAGCCTAATTAGGTCTTGCTTGATCGTGACTCGATCTTGACCCAGACTTAATCCTATTAGGCTGGTCAATTTAAGCATTGTTGATCCCATCTAACCAACTCTTGATTCGGTTTGATCAACCGCTTAGACCTAATTGAGCTACCCAAGCCCGAACCCAGTATTATGAATATGTCTTAGATCTAAAATTCTTCAATTTTAGACCTAATTAATATTCCATAAATCTTAATTCTTAATTAAGTAGGGTTCATAAACAAAATATGCACAATAAATCCTAGGGTTTCAGGATCTAGGGTTTTGCAGAAAGTAAGTTTTGGGTTTCTGATTAAGGACGAACACGCAGCACCCCTACACGTCATAAGAACACCCCATCGAATGGGAAGAGAGGGCCTTTAAACCCTTCTTCATTCTTATGACCGGACGGCCAAGAGGAACGCCTTAATCAGGAACATGTAAATCTACAAAACAGTTATAGATCTATATCATATATCTCATATACAAATTTAGATCTAATCATGGCATATTTTGCATACATCTCATGTATCAAATCATGCATGTTTTCAGATCTAAATTATCTCATAATAATCTAAAAAATTAGATTTAAATTGATCTAATCAAAATAAATTCTAATCTAGACAATTATGTAGAACTATTCTACAACTAGTCTAGACATGCATCAATCATATCTCATATGATATTTTAAAATTAAATAATTTTTATTTGCTATTTTTTCAGATGTTATTATAACACTTATAATATCAGAAAATAGTAAATAAGAAGATCTAAAATATGATTTAATCAGATTAAATTCAAAGACATGCAAAACTATTCTATAGAACTATTCTATTCTAGAACTAGTCATGCATATTTCATGTTCTTAGATCCAAATCATTTAATTTTAATTTTTTCTGATTTTCAGATCTGATCACATCTCATGTGACATCTGAAATCACTTTATTTTCTAATTAAAATAAAATTAAAATCAGATCTAAACAATTTTAGAACCATGGCTCTGATACCAGTTGAAGGGAAATCCTGATTTCCCGGTCCAGGTTCGTTCAGATCTGATTAGATCAAGAGATATATTTCAAAATTTTTCTCTTGATCTCAATCAGATCTTGATATATTTTCAGATCTGATTCTTATTATTTTAATAAATAAAATAAAATAAGATAAATTAAATCAAATTTAATTTACCTGATTTGGGTAATCCTATTACCCTGTAGATGATCCTGATTGCAGCGGAAGGTTCTGGATCTTAGCCACGCAAGCGCCTGGCCTCTACCGGTATCCACTCGGGTTGGATCTGGAGATCCTCTTCTTCTCTATCACATCTCCAAAAATTCAGATCTGGATCTGATCTGGAGGATCTTCAAAACTCCTTTTGAAGATCTGCAGTCGTCCTTTGCAGCAGCGCAGCCTTCTTGCTTTTGATCGCCTTTTCTTGATCTGAATCGCACCAACCTAAGTCCAAAACACTTTTGGACGTGGAGAGCAAGGGGAGAAGAGACTATGGCATGGAGGAAGGAGGGGAGAGGCAGCCTTGGGGGTGATTCTCAATTATTCATTGGAATTAGGGTTGGGCGCAGGGTCTTATTTATAGACTCTTGTGATCCAACTCCTCTTCTTCCCAACCAATCACAACCCTTTGTGAAATCAGATCTAAATCTGATTGGTTGGAATAGAGACCCCTGGATTCCTCCTTAGAGGGCCCTAAGACCAGTCAAACTGGATTCTTAGTAAGAACTCTAATTGGAATCCAAAAGGGAGGTGGAGTCCTTGTCCAACAAGGACTCCTAGGCGCCTCCTACTTGGGCTCACGCCACCCTTGGCGTGCGCCCTTCTCCTTGCCAGGTTCTGGCAGGGGGACAGGCCCCCACCAGCTCTCCAATAGGTGCATGACATGTGGTCAAAAGTCAAAGGGTCAATGGTCAATGTTTGACCAGTCAAAGGTAGACTTTTGACCAAAGTCAAAGAACAAGAAATGGCAGGTGACCAAAAATGGCAGGTAATGTCTTACAAATAAGACAACCTATTCTGACTTGGACAACCTCCAGTCAGACCATATGAAGGCCTCTGATTGAGCACAAACTCCTTTGGCTCAGTCAGGACAACTTATTTGTGATAGTAAAAGAAGAACGTTAGGTTCAATCGAGTGCTAGCACGATTTCCTTGAACCTAATTGAATCTCATTCAGATCAATTGAACTAGATCAGTTCAATTGATGATCACCAGATTCAAACCCTTGTTTGTGTGACCCAGTTAGGTTCAGTTCTGTATGGTAATGGGATATGTCATGATCTCTATCATCGACATCATCGAAACTCCTTTCGATGGATCAGAACTCTTCTGATTCGAACAGCTTAGAATGATCGATCATCTAAATCATTCTAATTGCTCCCAAAATCCACCAGTGACACCTAGCAGTATATGGTGGCAACCCATCAGAGCTGAATGTGAACCTCTTGGTTGCAGCTACCTGTGTGATTAAGTTCTTCTATCTTGAGCCCCGATCAGATTAGGGTTAAGGTGAACTCGTCAAACCCTAGTCTCTGTCATATGATGTAATCATTCGATTCGAGTCCAATGTGAAAATCTAAATAGAAACTCTTTCTATTATTTCACTCTACCATGGCCATGGATTTCTGGACTTGATTCTCATGATTCATCATAGGGCTGCTCCTCTACCACCGAGGTAGATAGATTCCATCTTGATGCAATCCAGTTCCTACAATGAACATGCTATAGCCAACATACACCTCAGGGTTCCATATGGCTAGGAGACCGAGTAATGGTGTAGTCAAACTATAACACCCTCAAGGTGAACTGCCGATGCATCTCAGGTCAAAGAACCAGACACACTACTGCAGCATCGAGTCAGTCATTGACGAGAAGGTAGACTTCCTAATGACTACTCGAGGTGGTCACGCTCAGTGCCCTCGTTCTCTAACGAGTACCTGTACTCACTTCCGGTGTCTCCACACCGTAGACTCAAGACTCATCTACTAAAGAGAAGCGATCGTACACCAACCTTCCGGATCAATCACCATCCTCGTGATGATCCTATGGTCAGGAGCTGTTTATGAGTTAATAATGATTATTCATGTCTTAAATTTTCAACTCTTGAAAATATGAATTATCATTACCATTAACTCAAAGGATGTATCACAGACACTAAATACACAGGTGTGATAGAAAATAACCCATTTCATTAATTATAGTCAAAATTACAATTTTGCCCCTAGAAGTGTATTACAAGTGTCAGCCAATTCTGCTTCTAGGGCACATAT
>QRFJ01001245.1:106487-164612 GCA_006176705.1 Cocos nucifera | reverse complement strand
CTTCTTGTTCTTCAGGGTGGCCAGGTAAGTAGGGCAGTTCCGCTTCCAATGGCCGTCGCTGTTGCAATGGAAACACTTTCCTTTGCCATCGACCTTCTTCTTCGGTTCTGCCTTCTTCTTCTTTGATCCTTCCACCTTTTGCTTTTTCACAGACTTCTTTTTCTTTCCATAAGACTTTCTTTTGGAAGAAGTCCGTTCCATAGCAAGAACTGAGCCTTTAGAACCTTTCATAGAAAGCTCAGCGGTAACCAGCATATTCATTAACTTCGGCCAAGGAATTTTGAAGTTTATGCATGTGGTAATTCATGATGAATTGCCCATATGCATCAGTCAAGGATTGCAGAATAATATCGTTCTGCAGGTCCAAGTCCAACTTCACACCGAGCTTCTCAAGCTCTTCCATGTCCTTGATCATTGTCAGACAGTGATCTTGGACTGACTGCCCATCACGCATCTTAGCCTTAAAAAGTCATTTCGTGACTTGATATTTGGCTGCGCGACTCTGTTCACCAAACATCTCCTGCAGGTGAGCCAACATTTGGCGAGCAGTCCCGATATCTTCATGTTGGCGCTGGAGCTCATCAGACATCGAGCCCAACATGTAGTATCTGGCCTTATTATCTTCGTCAATCCATTTTTCCAGAGACGCTCTCTGTTCAGTGGATGGACGAGCTGGTAAGGTGGGAGGGTCCTGGTCCAAAACATGTGTTAACTTCTCTGAACCCAAAACAATTTTGTAGTTCCTGAGCCAATCTTTATAATTGGGTCCAGTCAGTCTATGTGTGTCCAGGATACGTGCCAATGGGTTGGACGCAGACATTTTCCTGTAGAGAGTCAAAGATTCTAGTTAGATACTGTAATTTTGACTTGACCAATTTGTTTAGGGATTTTATTTTTAAACAAATTAGCTCCCACTATTTTCTCGGATCCCTACACTCCCTCTGTAGAGATGCAAAAATCTCCACGATTAATGATTTCTAGTGGGTGGTGCGGTCTCACCAACTGACTCATCACCTCACCTAACAGTTATTGGTGATGGGTTAGCCAATGAGTGAACAACTCTTGTTCAATGATTCTCTAATCATGGTGCACCCAAACTTGGTCTCTAATTCATGAATCTCACCGTATCCGGAATATTGATCCACTCCTTAGTTAAGTCAGACCCACCATTTGCATAGACTGGGTTCCTAATTGAGTCTCTCACCGTATCCAAAATATTGAGCCCAACTCATCCTCCAGCCCATAGCATCCAATGCCTAATAGACATGGTTGCATCTTCCCGGTGCAACTGAGCCACTGTATCCAGCCGAGAACAATCAACCCCGGGAAGGGCCCGCACATCTACAATGGTGGAAGACCTCAGACTTAATCTTTTCTTAGGGAGAATTGATTCAGGTCTCATTAAACTAGACTTGGCTTAGTCATAACAATTATGACTAACCTAGTGGCATGGGTTAGCTCGGATTATTGACCACCTCAGATCAGAACTGTGTCAACAGATATGGCCAGGTAAGTGAGATCCGGTGGAAGGAATATGCCATTAACTCGTACAAGAACGCATTCAGGTCGAGTAGCTTCCAATTAAAAACCAGTCGGTCGTATGTGCCAAACTTACCTTAGACACCAAATTGTTGAGTCAGAACCAATTGGGTTAGCCTACAATCCAGACTCTAACCTCTGAGCCTAATTAGGTCTTGCTTGGTCGTGACTCGATCTTGACCCAGACTTAATCCTATTAGGCTGGTCAATTTAAGCATTGTTGATCCCATCTAACCAACTCTTGATTCGGTTTGATCAACCGCTTAGACCTAATTGAGCTACCCAAGCCCGAACCCAGTATTATGAATATGTCTTAGATCTGAAATTCTCAATTTTAGACCTAATTAATATTCCATAAACTTAATTCTTAATTAAGTAGGGTTCATAAACAAAATATGCACAATAAATCCTAGGGTTTCAGGATCTAGGGTTTTGCAGAAAGTAAGTTTTGGGTTTCTGATTAAGGACGAACACGCAGCACCCCTACACATCATAAGAACACCCCATCGAATGGGAAGAGAGGGCCTTTAAACCCTTCTTCATTCTTATGACCGGACGGCCAAGAGGAACGCCTTAATCAGGAACATGTAAATACTACAAAACAGTTATTAGATCTATATCATATATCTCATATACAAATTTAGATCTAATCATGGCATATTTTGCATACATCTCATGTATCAAATCATGCATATTTTCAGATCTAAATTATCTCATAATAATCTAAAAAATTAGATTTAAATTGATCTAATCAAAATAAATTCTAATCTAGACAATTATGTAGAACTATTCTACAACTAGTCTAGACATGCATCAATCATATCTCATATGATATTTAAAATTAAATAATTTTTATTTGCTATTTATTTAGATGTTATTATAACACTTATAATATCAAAAAATAGTAAATAAGAAGATCTAAAATATGATTTAATCAGATTAAATCAAAGACATGCAAAACTATTCTATAGAACTATTCTATTCTAGAACTAGTCATGCATATCTTCATAATCTTAGATCCAAATCATTTAATTTTAATTTTTTCTGATTTCAGATCTGATCACATCTCATGTGACATCTGAAATCACTTTATTTTCTAATTAAAATAAAATTTAAAATCAGATCTAAACAATTTTAGAACCATGGCTCTGATACCAGTTGAAGGGAAATCCTGATTTCCCGGTCCAGGTTCGTCCAGATCTGATCAGATCAAGAGATATATTTCAAAAATTTTTCTCTTGATCTCAATCAGATCTTGATATGTTTCAGATCTGATTCTTATTATTTTAATAAATAAAATAAAATAAGATAAATTAAATCAAATTTAATTTACCTGATTTGGGTAATCCTATTACCCTGTAGATGATCCTGATTGCAGCGGAAGGTTCTGGATCTTAGCCACGCAAGCGCCTGGCCTCTACCGGTATCCACTCGGGTTGGATCTGGAGATCCTCTTCTTCTCTATCACACCTCCAAAAATCAGATCTGGATCTGATCTGGAGGATCTTCAAAACTCTTTTGAAGATCTGCAGTCGTCCTTTTGCAGCAGCGCAGCCTTCTT
Organism: Cocos nucifera; assembly: GCA_006176705.1. Lineage (NCBI taxonomy): Eukaryota > Viridiplantae > Streptophyta > Magnoliopsida > Arecales > Arecaceae > Cocos > Cocos nucifera. Next base: position 161,512 of record QRFJ01001245.1, on the reverse strand, counting down.
GCTTTTGATCGCCTTTCCTTGATCTGAATCGCACCAACCAAAATCCAAAACACTTTTGGACGTGGAGAGCAAGGGGAGAAGAGACTATGGCATGGAGAAGGAGGGGAGAGGCAGCCTTGGGGCGTGGGGTCTCAATTGCATTGGAATTAGGGTTGGGCGCAGGGTCTTATTTATAGACCTCTTGTGATCCAACTCCTCTTCCTCTCCAACCAATCACAACCCTTTGTGAAATCAGATCTAAATCTGATTGGTTGGAATAGAGACCCCTGGATTCCTCCTTAGAGGGCGCCTAAGACCAGTCAAACTGGATTCTTAGTAGAACTCTGATTGGAATCCAAAAGGGAGGTGGAGTCCTTGTCCAACAAGGACTCCTAGGCGCCTCCTACTTGGGCTCACGCCACCCTTGGCGTGCGCCCTTCTCCTTGCCAGGTTCTGGCAGGGGGACAGGCCCCCACCAGCTCTCCAATAGGTGCATGACATGTGGTCAAAAGTCAAAGGGTCAATGGTCAACGTTTGACCAGTCAAAGGTAGACTTTTGACCAAAGTCAAAGAACAAGAAATGGCAGGTGACCAAAAATGGCAGGTAATGTCTTACAAATAAGACAACCTATTCTGACTTGGACAACCTCCAGTCAGACCATATGAAGGCCTCTGATTGAGCACAAACTCCTTTGGCTCAGTCAGGACAACTTATTTATGATAGTAAAAGAAGAACGTTAGGTTCAATCGAGTGCTAGCACGATTTCCTTGAACCTAATTGAATCTCATTCAGATCAATTGAACTAGATCAGTTCAATTGATGATCACCAGATTCAAACCCTTGTTTGTGTGACCCAGTTAGGTTCAGTTCTGTATGGTAATGGGATATGTCATGATCTCTATCATCGACATCATCGAAACTCCTTTCGATGGATCAGAACTCTTCTGATTCGAACAGCTAGAATGATCGATCATCTAAATCATTCTAATTGCTCCCAAAATCCACCAGTGACACCTAGCAGTATATGGTGGCAACCCATCAGAGCTGAATGCGAACCTCTTGGTGCAGCTACCTGTGTGATTCAAGTTCTTCTATCTTGAGCCCCGATCAGATTAGGGTTAAGGTGAACTCGTCAAACCCTAGTCTCTGTCATATGATGTAATCATTCGATTCGAGTCCAATGTGAAAATCTAAATAGAAACTCTTTCTATTATTTCACTCTACCATGGCCATGGATTTCTGGACTTGATTCTCATGATCATCATAGGGCTGCTCCTCTACCACCGAGGTAGATAGATTCCATCTTGATGCAATCCAGTTCCTACAATGAACATGCTATAGCCAACATACACCTCAGGGTTCCATATGGCTAGGAGACCGAGTAATGGTGTAGTCAAACTATAACACCCTCAAGGTGAACTGCCGATGCATCTCAGGTCAAAGAACCAGACACACTACTGCAGCATCGAGTCAGTCATTGACGAGAAGGTAGACTTCCTAATGACTACTCGAGGTGGTCACGCTCAGTGCCCTCGTTCTCTAACGAGTACCTGTACTCTCGCTCCGGTGTCTCCACACCGTAGACTCAAGACTCATCTACTAAAGAGAAGCGATCGTACACCAACCTTCCGGATCAATCACCATCCTCGTGATGATCCTATGGTCGGGAGCTGTTTATGAGTTAATAATGATTATTCATGTCTTAAATTTTCAACTCTTGAAAATATGAATTATCATTACCATTAACTCAAAGGATGTATCACAGACACTAAATACACATATGTGATAGAAAATAACCCATTTTATTAATTATAGTCAAAATTATAATTTTGCCCCTAGAAGTGTATTACAAGTGTCAGCCAATTCTGGCTTCTAGGGCACATATATCTAACACTATAGTTGGTGTTTGGGCAATTATAGGTTCTTCAGAAAAGTCCAGAGAAATTGATGTAGCTGCTAAGCAGAAGGGATCCTACAATTTTAGGATGGTGCCAAAAGGTAAGCATAGATCTTCAGTGGTGAATGTGGTCATCCCAAAGGCCTCAAAGGTGCACAATAATTGAAGAGGATCAGTAGAGGCGATGTCTGCATAGGTGTTGTCAGGGTGCACATTGATAGCGAGATCATGCAGGAGTGCATTGCCGAGGGATTTGCCAAGGCTTAGGGCACCAAGGTGGAGATTATGAAGATTGATGGTGCTCTCAAGTCTTGGGAGGCCATGGAAGGAGCTAGGGTGCTGGCTCCGAAGATTCCAGGGAGTTGGTTGGTGCTTTGAAGATCTGAGATTCAAGGTGAAGCAAAAAATCAAAGCTGAAAGATCAAGACTGTAGAAAGGATCATTTCTACAAGTTAGCTGACTCAGTCTGAAAGTCTCAAAGGATAGGCCAAATAAAGAGGAGCGCGTTCGGGTCTGCAGCATAGCACACAACTAGGTCGACTCAGTCTAAAACTGAGCAGACCCAGTCTCAGGTTAGCCGATTTAGTGTTGAAACTTAGCTGGCTCAGTCTGCATGCAAAGCTACGCGAGGGTCTATTTGGGGCTAGGATAGGAACTTATCCTAGGGGTCTCAAGGCCTGGTTTGAGAGGTCTTAAGGGGGCTAACTCATGTATGGATCGGGCTTAGATCCAAAGGATAAGAGCATGGGAGACATGGGTGTACGTGGGCTCGATGAGTGGTTTCATGTATTGGATTAGCCAGGAGAGTTTTTGGTTGGGCCTAATGACTATGTATAATACATAGATTGTATTAGGATTTAGAAAAAGGGTGCAAGCAATATAGATCTTTTCTTCCTTCAACCTTTCTTCTCTCTTCTCTCTAGAGTAGCTGCCCTAGGTTCCTAAAGAAGCCCTAGAGAGAGGGGGCACCTCCCTCAAGCCCAAGAAGGGAGGTGCCCCAGCATAGATCTAGGTGATGGATCTATGATACGCTGCCTTAGAGAATATCAAAGGTCTCTTGTGGTCCATGCTAAAGATTAGGAGCTTCCGCAACATGGCATCAGAGCTAGGTAATGCCGAGATGATGCACCAACAATCATCATGCATGATATGCTTTCAATTTCTTTCCCTTCGAACCCCTTCAAATCTACGGATGAGTGCTTCAAAGATGACAAAACATGCATCAGGTTGGATTCAAACTATAAACACGAAGCATAGCAAGAAGGAAAGTGGAAAAGAAATAGATCAATTTAGTGGAAATAGTATTTCCTTCATAATTTTAAAATGCCACATCGGCTTACAAGAAAAAGAAAGAAAAAATACAAGTTTCAATGATCTTTCAATGATTGACTCCAGAATATCTTTCTTCAGCATTGACCTCTTCAGTTTGTGAAGTGGAGTCAACTTTATTTGTCTTTGTGAGCATATCAAATGAGCTTGCAAACTTTCCAAGACAATAGTCTATTATGGCCCTCAAGCTTTTATAGTGTTAGATATGTGTACCCTTGAAGCTAGATTGACTGATACTTATAATACACTTCTAAGTACAAAATTATAATTTTAATTATAAATAATAAAATAGATTATTTTCTATCATAGTGTGTATTTTAAAAGTATCTATATACATCCATTGAGTTAATGATAATGATAGTTCATATTTTCAAGAGTTGAAAATTTAAGACATGATTTTCATTATAAACTCATAAAATGATTTCGATCATAGGATCATCATGAGGATGGTGATTGATCTAGAAGGTTGGTGTACGATAGCTTCTTTAGGATAAATGAATCTTCAGTCTACGGTGTAAGACATCGGAGCAAGAGTATAGGTACTCGTTAGAGAATGAGGGTACTGAGCGTGACCACCTCGAGCAGTCATGAGAAAGTCTACCTTCTCGTCGATGACTGGCTCAAAGCTATAGTGGTGTGTCTGGTTCTTTGATCTGAGGTGGATCGATAGTTCACCTTGAGGGTATTATAGTTTGACTACACCATAACTTAGTCTCCTAGCCATTCGAAATCCTGAGGTATATGTTGGTTATAGCATGTTTATTATAGGAATTGGATTGCACCAATAGGGGATCTATCTACCTCGGTAGATGAGGAGCAGCCCCATGATGATTAAGAGAATCAAGTCCATAAGCCCATATCCATGGCAGAGTGAAATAATAGAAAGAGTTTCTACTAGGGTTTTCACATTAGACTTGAATCGAATGATTAATTCATATGACAAAAATTAGGGTTTGAAGAGATCACCTTAACCCTAATCCGGTCAGAGCTCAAGATAGAGGAACTTAATCACATAGGTAACTACACCGAGAGGTTCACTTTCAGTTTTGATGGGTTAACACCATATGCTGCTAGGTGTCACTGGTGGATTTTGGGAGCAACTAGAATGATTTGGATGATTGATTATACTAATTGTTTGAATCAGAAAAGTTCTGATCCATCGGAAGGTTTTTTGATGATGTTGATGATAGAGATCGAGACATATCCCATTATCTTACAGAACTGAACCTCGCTGGATCACACAAACAAGGGTTTGGATTTGGATAAGATTCAATTGATATGAATAAGATTCAATTAGGTTCAAGGAAATCAAGCTAGCACACGATTGAGCCTAATGTTCTCCTTTAACAATCATTAAAGCTTGTCTCAACTGAGCCAAATATGTTTGGGCTCACTCAGAAACTTTTACTTAGTCTGACTAGAGCTTGCCCAGATCAAAAAAGGATTGTCTTAATTTATGAGATAAATTTAAAATAACACCTGCGATTTTCGATCACCTACTAAATCTTATTTTCGGACATTAGTCAAATGTTTGACCTTGGACACTTAGACATCTGCCTATGAGATATGCACCCATAGGAGAGTACCTAAGGACTTGTCCTCCTACTAAAATATAGACAGGAAGAGGGTGCACTCCTAGGGAGGCATGCACCCCATGAGGATAAAGCTGGAGTCCCATATAGACGGGACTCCAGGATTGCTTCAGGGGACTAAACTATGTGGCACCAAGAAGTCTTGTTTCACCCAGTCTTGGTGCCACCTTAGGAGGGTTTTAAGGGTTTCTCATCTGATTGGATCAGATGATATCATCCCATCAATCAGATTTAGATCTGATTATGCAAAGGGCCGTGATTGGCCAAGATGATGTGGCACTGCATGGCGTAGTAGGGTCTATATAAACCCTATCTACGCCTAGAATTTAATGCTTCTATCTTTAGCCCATGCCACAAAGCCTCTCTCCCTCTTTCTCCATGCCACCCTCTAGTCCTCTCTCTCCTTTCCACACCCAAGGGCTTTTGGGCATGAACAAGGTGCGATCCAAGCAAGTGAAAGGTGCTAGAAAAGGAAGAAGACAGCACTGCTGCAAGAGACAATGGCTATTCTTCAAAAATAGTTTTAAAGACCTTCAAGATCAGATCTAGATCTAATTTTTGGAGAATTGATTGAGAAAAAGAAGATCTCTAGATCTTGCCTGAGTGGATACCGATAGAGGCCAGGCGCTTGCGTGGCTACATCCAGAATCTCAGACAAACATCGAGATCATCACAGGATAATTGGATTACCCAAAATAAAGATATACTTAAATTAAATTAAATTTTTATTTTTAATTTTATTATCATATCAATAAGATTAGATCTGAGGAGTCTCAGATCTTAAAGAAAAAAAATATTGAAATATCTCTCTTGATCCAATCAAATTTGAACGAACCTAACCTGAAAAACAAGGCTTTCCACTTCAACTGTTATCAGAGCTAGGTTCCATAATTCATTAGATCTGATTTTAATATATTTTTAATTTGATAATTAGATAATTTTAGATGTCACATTAGATATGATTAGATCTAAAATAAAAAAATTAAAAATTAAATAATCTAGATCTAAGATGTATGAGATGCATGACTAGACTAGGAATAGAATTATTCTATATATAGTCTAGCATAATCATAGTTTTAATTTACTTAATTATAATTTTTAAATTTCTTTATTTAATTTTTTTTTATATTATAAATATTATAATTAGATCTAAAAAATAAAAAAAATTATTTAATTTGTTCATATGAGATATGATAGATGCATGTTTAGACTAGTTGTAGAATAGTTCTACAAAATTATCAAGAATAAATTTTAATTTGATATGATCAAATTTAAATCTTATTTTTTAGATATTTATGAGATAATTTAGATCTAAAAATAAGCATGATATGATACATGAGATGTATGCAAAATATATTTTTAGTTAGATCAATTTTTATATATGTAATATATGATGTAGATCTAACTAGTTTTGTAGATTTATTATATTTTTGATTAAGGCATTTCCATGGCCGTCCAGTCATAAGAACGAAGAAGAGTTTAAAAACCCTCTCCTTCTATTCGATGGGATGTTTTTTTTGTGTGTAGTAGTGTTGTGCGTTCGTCCTTAATCAAAAATTAAAAACTTATTTTCTGCAAAATTCTAGATCCTGAAATTTTAGGATTTTATATACATATTTTATTTATGAATCCTAAACTTAATTAAGAATTAAAGATTATAAAATATATTAGATTTAAAATTAAAAATTTTTAGATCTAAGACATACTCATAAAATTGGGTTCGGACTTAGGTAGCTCAATTAAGTCTAGCGGTTGATCAAACCGAATCAAGATTTGGTTAGGTGAAACTAAGAGTACTTAAATTGACCAACCTAATAGGATTAAGTTTAGGTCAAGATGGAGTTACATGAGTGATCGATCGAGTCACATGAGTGATCGATCGAGTTAAGACCTACTTAGGCTCAGTGGTTAGAGTCTAAATTATAGGCTAACCTACTTGGTTCTGGCTCAACAATTTGGTGTCTAAGGTACGTTTTGGTAGATACGATCGATTGATTTTTAATTAAGAGCTACTCGACTCGAATGTGTTCTTATCAAGTTAATGGCATATTCCTTCCACCGATCTCACTTATCTGGCCATATTTGTTGGCCCAGTTTTGATCTAAGGTGGCTAACAATACGAGCTAACCCATGCCACAAGGTTAGTCATAATGGTTATGGCTATGTTAAGTCAAGTTCAAAGAGACCTAAATCAAATCTTCCTAAGAAAAGATTAAGTCTAGGATCTTCCACTATTGTAGATATGTGGGCCCTTCCCGATGTTGATTGTTCTTAGCTAGTCATAGTGGTTCAGTTACATTGGGAAGATGCAACCATGTCTATTAGGCATTGGATGCTACGGGCTGGAGGATGGATTGGGCTCAATATTTTGAATTCGGTGAGAGACCCAATTAAGAATCCAATCTATGCAAATAGTGGGTCTGACTTAACTATGGAGTAGATTAATATTCTAGGCATGATGAGATTCATGAATTACATACCAAGTCTGGGTGCACCATGATTAGAGAATCATTGGATAAGAGTTGTTCGCTCATTGACTAAGTCATCACCAATAACTGTTAGGTGAGGTGATGAGTCAGTTTGTGGAACTACACCACCCACTAAAAATCAGTAATCATAGAGATTTTTGCATCTCTACAAAGAAAGTATAGGGATCCAAGAAAATAGTGAAAGCTAATTTGTTTAAAAATCAAACCTCTAAACAAATTGGTCAAGTCTTAATGATAAATTCTAACTAGAAACTTAGACTCTCTATAAGAAAATGAAGAATGTCTGCATCCAAAGCACTAGCCCATATCCTGGACACCCATAGACTGACTAGATCCAATTACAAGGATTGGCTCCAAAACTTCAAAATCATTTTGGGTTCTGAGAAGTTGACTCATGTATTGGACCAGGATCCTCCAACCTTACCAGCTCATCCGTTCGCTGAATAGAGAGCTTCTCTTGATAAGTGGATGGATGAAGATAATAAGGTCAGATACTATATATGGGGCTTGATGTCTGATGAGCTATAGTATCAACATGAAGATATCAAGACTGCCCACCAAATGTTGGCTCACCTACAAGAGTTGTTTGGTGAACAAAATCGCATAGCCAAATATCAGATCACTAAATGACTGTTTAAGGCTAAAATGCATGATGGACAGTTAGTCCAAGGTCACTATCTGATGATGATCAAGGACTTGGAAGAGCTTAAGAAGCTTATAGTAAAGTTAGATCAGGATTTGCAGAATGATATAATTTTGCAATCCTTGATTGATGTGTATGGGCAGTTCATCATGAACTAGCATATGCATAAACTTCAGAATACTCTAGTCGAGCTTATGAATATGCTGGTTACTGTTGAGCTTTCTATGAAAGGTTCTAAAGGCTCAGTACTTGCTATGGAACAGACTTCTTCCAAGAGAAAGTCTTTTGGAAAGAAGAAGAAATCCGTGAAAAAGCAGAAAATGGAAGGTGCAAAGAAAAGAAAGGCAAAGCTGAAGAAGAAGGCTGCTGATAAAGAAAAGTATTTCCATTATAATACTGACGGCTACTAAAAGCGAAACTACCCTACATACATGGCCATCCTAAAGAATAAGAAAGAAATAGGTCCTTCTAGAGGTATTCTTGTTATTGAATCTAACCTTACGATTTCTTCTGCATCCAGTTGGGTGCTTGACTCTGGTTCTAGTGCTCATTTGTGCACTTCCATGCAGGATCTTGAGGATAGCTGGAGGTTGAGGGATGATGACATGATCCTATGCATCAAAAATGGAGCAAGCATTGCTGCTGTGGCCATAGGAATCTACCCTCTTCGACTACCGCCTGGCTTAGATTTAGTACTTAAGGATTGTTATTATGTGCCCGCTGCAAGCAAGAATTTGATTTCTATTTCATGTTTAGCACAAGAAGGCTATGTAATTAGTTTTCTTATGGACCATTATAATATTCTTTATGAAAAAAATAAAATTACAAGTGATTTTCTTATTAAAGGTCTCTATCAGTTACATATTGATGTATCTATCTTTAATATAAAGCAAAATGTGAATGCCCTAAGATCAAAACTACCCAGGGATAGTTCAAATAATAGGTATCTATGGCACCTAAGGCTAGGTCATATAGCAGAAGATAGGGTTAACAAATTGAAGAAAATTGGGCTATTGAATCCGTTGACTTTTGAGTTATATCCAATTTGTGAATCATGTCTTTATGGCAAAATGACTAAGCTCCCTTTTGTAGGACATGGGAAAAAGGCCATAGATATACTTGCCCTAGTACATACTGATGTGTGCGGCCCATTAGATGTGTCGGCTAGAGGCAACTTTGTTTACTTCATAACCTTTATGAATGATTTATCTTGATATGGGTATGTGTATCTTATGAGATACAAATTTTGAAGCCTTTGAAAAGTTTAAGAAATTCAAACATGAAGTGGAAAAGCAAACTAAAAAATCCATTAAGATTCTTCGATCAGATCGAGGAGGTGAATACCTTAGTCGTGAATTCCTGGACTATCTCAAGCATTATGGCATAGTTTCTCAATGGACTCCACCTAGAACACCTCAACTCAATGAGATTTCAGAATGAAGGAATGGAACCCTATTAGATATGGTTCGATCTATGATGAGCTTCACAGACCTTCCTGATTTTCTTTGGGGACATAGTCTGTTAACAGATATATGTTTACTGAATAGGGTTTCATCTAAAATCATTCCTACCATACCGTATGAGATACGGCATGGTAAGAAACCAAGTCTAAGTCATCTCAAAATTTAGGATTGTCTGGCTCATGTCAAAAGACAACAAACGGACAAGTTAGACTATAGGTCCTTTAGAGCTCGATTCATAGGATATCCTAAAGAGTTATTAGGATATTATTTCTACATTCCAGAAGACCATAATGTGATAGTGAGTCGGCATGCCATCTTTTTTGAAAAATATTTTATTCAAGATGGTGGCATTGGAAAGTAGATCAAGCTCGAGGAGAAAATCTCACAAGAGCTATGAGCTAAGGATCCTATAGAACCAATTCAGGTTGAGCCAATACAATCACTACCTCCTCCACCTCATAGATTGAAAAGGATTTCCCATCCCCCTAAGAGGTACTTAGGTACTATTTCAGAGAAAGTAGAGAAAATATTCCTCATAGGTAATGAGGTTCATGATGATGATCCCAAAACATATGATGAGAAGATATTGGATATCGACTCTAAGAAATGGTTAGAGGCAATGACGTCAGAAATTGACTCAATGCACTCAAATAAAGTCTGAACCTTGGTAGATCCACTTGAAGGTATAGTACCTATTGGGTGTAAATGGATCTACAAGAGAAAGATTAGTGTAGATGGAAATGTGGAGACATTCAAAGCTAGATTAGTGGCAAAAGGGTACAGTCAGCATGAAGGAATTGACTATCAAAATACCTTTTTGCCAGTAGCCATGCTAAAATTCATCCGCACATTGCTTGCTGTTACAGCCTATTTCGATTATGAAATATGGCAAATGAACATAAAAATGACAATCTTAAATGGATACCTTGAGAAAGATATCTGTATGGAACAGTTGCTAGGTTTCACATCTAGTATGTTGATCACAAAGTATGCAAGCTGCAAAGGTCCATATACGGACTTAGGCAAGCATCTCGGAGCTAGAATACTCATTTTAATGATGTGATCAAATTATTTGATTTTATCAAGAATGAGGAGGAACCATGTATTTTCAAAAAGATCAGTGGAAGCGCTATTGTCTTCCTCGTACTATACATGGATGATATCCTCCTTATTGAGAATGATATTTTCATGCTGACCATAGTTAAAATGTAGTTTTCTAAAGAATTCTTTATGAAAGACCTAAGAGAAGCATCCTTTATTCTAAAAATTATGGTCTATAGAGATAGACCGCATAGGATGCTAGGTCTTTCACAGAAGATGTACATAGACGAAGTGCTAAAGAGATTTAGCATAGAAAACTCTAAGAGGGGATTGGTACCCTTCAGACATGGCATTCATCTCTCCAAGAAAATATATCCTAACACACTTGAGGAGATTGAATGCATAAGTAAGATTCCTTATGCTTCAGCAATAGGAAGCCTCATGTGTGCCATGTTATGTATACGACCTGATATAGCCCATGCTGTGAGTGTCACGAGCAGATATCAGTCGAATCTTGGTGAATAATACTGGACTTCTATAAAATATATCCTTAAGTACTTACGAAAACCTAAGGATATGTTGTTGATTTTTGGTAATAGAGAACTCCATGTCCAGAGGTATACAGACTTAGATTTTATGATCAATATAGATGATCGAAAGTCAACATCTAGGAGTCATTTGCGTGTAATGATGGTGCTATCAGTTGAAAGAGTTTCAAGTAGAGAGTGATAGTGGATTTTACCATGAAAGCAGAGTACATTGCTGTGTCAGAAGCTACGAAGGAGGCATTCTGGTACAAAAAGTTTACCACAGAGATCAAAATGATGCAATCGGATGCCATTCCTTTATACTGTGACAATAATGGTGCCATAACTCTTGCTAAGGAGCCGAGGTCTTACTAAAAATCCAAGCATATTGACCGGTGATACCACCTCATCCATGATTATTTTGAGAAAGATTACGTCGAGGTCAAGAGAGTCAATTCTGCAGATAATGCGGTAGACCCACTAAAAAGTCATTAAGCCAATAGAAGATAGAAGTCCACCTTGAGAAGCTGGGACTTAGATTTGTAGCCAATTGGCTTTAGGTCATGTGGGAGTTTGTTAGATATGTGTGTCTTAGAAGCTAGATTCGCTGACACTTATAATCACTTCTAAGGATAAAATTATAATTTTGACTATAAATAATAAAATAGATTATTTTCTATCATAATGTGTATTTTGAAAGTATCTATGATACATCCCTTGAGTTAATGATAATGATAGCCATATTTTCAAGAGTTGAAAATTTAAGATATGAATTTTCATTATTAACTCATAAAATGCTCCCAATCGTGGGATCATCATGAGGATGATGATTGATCCGAAAGGTTGGTGTACGATTGCTTCTTTAGGATAGATGACTCTTGAGTCTATGATGTAGAGACATCGAAGCGAGAGTACAGATACTCGTTAGAGAACGAGGGCACTAAGCGTGACCACCTCGAGCAGTCATGAGGAAGTCTACCTTCTCATCGATGACTGGCTTGAAGCTACAGTGGTGTGTCTGGTTCTTTGACCTAAGGTGCATCGGCAGTTCACCTTGAGGGTGTTATAGTTTGACTACACCATAACTTAGTCTCCTAGCCATTCAGAATCCTGAGGTGTATGTTGGCTATAGCATGTTTATTATAAGAATTGGATTGCATCAATAGGAGATCTATCTACTTCGATAAATGAGGAGCAGCCCTATGATGATCATGAGAATCAAGTCCATAAGCCTATGGCCATGGCAGAGTGAAATAATAGAAAGAGTTTCTATTAGGGTTTTCACATTAGACTTGAATCGAATGATTAATTCGTATGATGGAAATTAGGGTTTGACGAGATCACCTTAACCCTAATCTGATCGAGACTCAAGATAGAGGAATTTAATCACACAGATAACTACACCGAGGGGTTCACTTTTAGTTCTGATGGGTTGCCACCATATGCTGCTAGGTATCACTGATGGATTTTGGGAGCAATTAGAATAATTTGAAAGATCGATCATAGTAGTTGTCTGAATCAAAAATGTTTTGATCCATCGAAAGGTATTTTGATGATGTCGATGATAGAGATCGAGACATATCCCATTACCATACGAAACTAAACCTAATTGGGTCAAACCAATAAGGATTTGGATCTAGATGTCATCAATTGGACTAATCCAGTTCAATTGATTTGAATAATAAGATTCAATTAGGTTTAAGAAAATCATTCTAGCACACGATTGAGCCTAATGTTCTCCTTTAATAATCGTTAAAGCTTGTCTTGACTGAGCCGAATGTATTTGGGCTCACTCAGAAATCTTTACATAGTCTGACTGGAGCTTGCCTAGGTTAGAAATGGATTGTCTTAATTTATGAGATAAATTTAAAATAATACCTACCATTTTCGATCACCTACTAAATCTTGTTTTTGGACATTGGTCAAATGTTGACCCTAGACACTTAGACATCTGCCCATGTGTCATGCACCCATAGGAGAGTACTTGGGGACTTGTCTCCCTACTAAAATGCAGACAGGAAGAGGGTGCATGCCTAGGTTGGCATGCACCTCATGAGGATAAAGATGGAGTCCCATATGGATGGGACTCTAGGGTTGCTTTAGGGGATTAAACTGTGTGGCACCAAGAAGTCTTGTTTGACTCAATTTTGGTGCCACCGTAGGAGGGTTTTGAGGATCTCTCATATGATTGGATCAGATGATGTCATCCCACCAATCACATTTAGATCTAATTGTGCAAAGGGCCGTGGTTGGCCAGGATGATCTGGCACTGCATGGCGTAGCAAGGTCTATATAAACCCTATCTGTGCCTAGAATTTAATGCTTCTACCTTTAGCCCATTCCACAAAGCTTCTCTCCCTCCTTCTCCATGCCACCCTCTGGTCCTCTCTCTTCTCTCCATGCCCAAGGGCTTTTGGGCACGAACAAGGTGCGATCCAAGCAAGTGAAAGGCGCCAGGAAAGGACGAAGGCAGCACTACTGCAAGAGACAACGACTGTTCTTCAAAATTAGTTTTGAAGACCTTCAAGATCAGATCTAGATCTGAATTTTGGAGGATTGATTAGAATGGATAAGATCTCTAGATCCTACTCGAGTGGATATCGGTAGAGGCCAGGTGTTTGCATGGCTACATCTCGAATCTAAGGAAAACATCGGGATCATCACAGGATAATTGGATTATCCAAAATAAAGATATAATTAAATTAGATTTAATTTTTATTTTTAATTTTATTATTAGATCAATAAGATCAGATCAAAGGAGTCTTAGATCTGATTAGGATCTTAGAAAATTTTTTTTTGAAAAATCTCTCTTGATACAATAAATTCTGAACGAACCTGACTCGAAAAACAAGGCTTCTCACTTCAACTATAAGTTCACTCGCAAAGACCCAGCGCCATCCATTGGAAGACAAGCCAGGGCGATCTCTTTACACCTCACAAAACTCACAAAAATCCTAGTTTATAGGCCTTGGTGACTATTTCAATCTCATTTTTATAAAATCGATTGAGCCTCTCATTCACTTTTTGCAGCTCGATCTGAGACGCGAAGGTTCTTGAATTATAAGCACCCATCCGACTGAAGAACCTTGAGGCTTTTGGGATGCTCCATATCAAAAGTTCTAGGCCTCTTACTCGACATCCTATTGGAATCCCTTGGAGAGCGAACCTCAAACATTGAGCTCCTTCTTTCCTCAAGCATCCTCCTTAAATGCTAGATGTCATCACGGGCTTGACGACAGTCTCGTTTGGCTTCAAACCTCCACCTCTTAAGAACTTCATTCCCTCTGCGAGCTCGTTCCAACTTGTCATCCTGATGATCAATTATTTCTAGCACCTTGAAAAGTGTCCTCTCATAGTAGTTAATCTCTTTAATTAAATCAATGTTAGTAACCTTCTCTTGCTCTAGATGGTATTTCAGCTTGTCAATCTCCTCTCTTGCTTTGGCCTGTTCCAAAGCTGAAGCCCCTAGAGTAATTCTGGCAAAAATGACCAGATAATGCCCTACTAAAGCCAAAGATCTGAGGGCACCCTCCATTTGATGCTGAGCACCCTCTCCTCCTAAAGCTTGTCTCTCTTTAAATGAGAGATGATTCCATAGGAACTCTGTGACAGTTCTTCGGGTTTCAACATTGGTTAAGGGAGGAGCTGCCTGAGAAGTTTCTACTACTGCATCGACTAGAAGAAGGCTTGACACAGGGACCACTCCCTCAACATTAGCAGATCCTATTGGTACCATGAACTCAACCATTTCCATGACTTCTGCCATTCCCACAGTAGAGTCCGTTGCAACGACCTTCAGTAGAAAAGTTGATAGAGCTATTCCCACAACAGCCTCCATAGTCGTATCTGCAGGCGTGGCCGAGACCCTTGTCACTAGGTCCACTAAATATCCCTAACCTCCAGCATATCATTTGCTGATTCACTTATGGACAGAAGATTTTTATCCTCCCTATTCCCCGAATCGGAAAGAGGAGCAATCGAAGGAACTGAAGAAACTAGATCTAATATTTTAGGGCTAGATCTTGAAACTTTTTCAAGATTAGGCAATGGAAGACTAAAATTAATCAAAATTAATTTTAAATATCAATGAGTACCCTTGATCTAGTGATCCATTACATGATCATGGCATGTCATTAAATCAAAAATTAAAATATAATGAAGAAACTAAAACATATTGATCACATCAACATGTATATACACTACATTTAATGTAGGTATGAAAATAATAGAACAGATCTATTACCTGTGCAAGTTAGACGTTCTAACTTACTGATCTAGGCTTGAGGATGAAGTTGCAAGCTGTACACATGTCTGACCTCTAGGAGTCATCCACACGAGCCCACGAATCACGATCAGAAGTCCTGATGCAGGAAATCAGTACAGTATGCTAGTACTATGCTGATCCTTCTTTGACAATCGATCAGATGCCTCCTTCTGGATATGGACTCTTCCAAAGAAAAAAGAGAGGAGAGGAGGTTTTAGATGTGAGACACTCTTAGGAAACTCAAATAAGGAGGAAGGGAAGAGGTGAACACAGCAATCCAAGAAGAAGACCCTCTTCTTCTTCTCTTTGCTCTCACGTAGATACCTAGTTTGGTGTCTATGATACCCCAATGCCCAAGAACTCTCTCTCCCTAGTTTTCACACACCCCAAAGTTCTCTCAATAGTCTATAACCTCATAAAAAATCAGCCTAAAGTTTATCATAAATATATAGATAAAGAGGAGTCCTTGTCTATGTCAAAAACTAGACAAGGAATGTCCAATTTGGGCAAGTCAAGGGGCGCCCACTCCAAAATTTTAGGCATGGACCATATGAGAAAATTTTCCAAAACCTTCTCCTTATTATCATGAAAAATAGAGAGAAAATAGGGAGGAGGGCGACACACATGGGAGGAGGAATTTTGGTTTTCCAAAATACTATCTCATAGGATTTGAAACCAAAACAAATTTCCTTCTTTGACTTGGTCCACTACCTAATTTCCATATGAGAAAGAGAGGAGAGGAGGGCATGTATGAGAAGGCCTAGGAGAGTGGTTTTTGTCACACAAAATAAGAGAGAAAGTAGGCATGGGGAATGGGGGGCTATGGTGGCGCAAGGTGGAATCCTAGTCTTACTAGGATTCCATCTATGACTTGGTCAAAGTGGTTTCTCAAACCAAATTAAATCAAAACCAAGTCAACCAAATTAAATTAGATAATAATAAAATTAATGACTTAATTAAATTAAATTAAATTATATTTAATTTTAATTTAATTTTTTAATCAAATTAAAAAATTGGGTTGACCTAAGTCCAAGTTGAACTAGGACTAGTTTTTCCTTGCACTTGGCTTTTTCAATAAGCTAATTGAACTTGATCCAATCAAGCCCAAACTAAATCTAATTAAATTATATTTAATTAAACTTAATCTTAATCCTCTGGCTTAATCAAATTAAGTCAATTAGTAATCTAATTGCTAATCAATTCTCTTGCAACACTTGCACTAGGTTAAATATCAATCGTATTGATCGTTTAATTCTAGAACGATTCTTAATCATTGATCAACCATCTGATCAGATCATAAGCTCTAATATATGTGACCTCATAGATCCAAACCTAAGTTGGTAGTATCAAAATAAATTTCTATATCAATCGATTTAACCATCTAGCAATGGTACCTGACGGTCGGATAGGTCAAATGTGTAGAGCAACATCCTTAGAACCCATGTGGATATAGTTTCCATATAATTCATCTCCATGATCAAAATATTCGTAGAACATCTCAGAGTTCAACTATCAACTCTAATCACATTGTCCACATTATATTTTAAAATATCAAATCCATCTGATGGATTACCCTGGCTAAGATTTTGCTATATTGAAATACAGTGACACATTCTTCTCTAACTCTAGGAGTAGTCAATTCCATTTTGATCACACACCAACTTCAAAAGTATATGACTATGCCCAGAAGCCTTTCATTACTAAATTAAAAATTTAGTTAGTCTAGTACCAAAGCACAGTGAGTTGTTTGTAAGTCACTGATGTGATCTTAGGTCCAAGGGATACTTATACCTATATCCCATCAGAGACATTCTCGATAGCAGAATGCTCTAAAATTGATCATGTTCAATGATGATGTATCCATACATCTCATCTGCATGCCATACCAGTGTCTCCACACTTCTTGATTAAGAGGACAACCAACCTATATGACATACAGCGACCTATGCTCGATAGACATTGTCATCCTAATTAATAGCCTATCATTTGGTCGTGAATAAATTTAAGAGCTAATCAATAAATCCTCTCTTTATCAAAGCTAAATAGTCCTAAGAACTTCATCACAACAATGAAGTTCGTTAGAAGATGAATACTTTATGATAAATATATTAAAAATATATTTTATTAATTAATAAATTAATTATAATTATAATATAGTACAATCATTAATAGGCTGATAATTGACTTTGGAACATATTTTCCAATAGGAACAGTGCCTGAAACCCTAGCAAAGAAATTTTTGGAAGCTCGAGAGTGAGCAGATAAAGCCTAGCCTACTTCTTTTGGGTCGAAGATGATTGCCACTTCCTCGCCAAAGTGGGATCCATTTAGCCCATGAAATCCAAGAAAGAAACTCTAAGTGGAGAAAGCAGAAGATGCTGCTATCATAATCGTTCCTCTTCCTCACACCTCTCAGGTGCATTTAAAGGAAAGAAGATGAAGACAAAGAGGCATCTCTTAAATTATTCCTTCGAGAGAACCAATGCCCCCCGATCATGACCACTTTTGCACCATGGGATGATGTGATCAATCATTAAATGTCAAAGAGATCATTAGAAGTGAAAAAGCATGTCATCCAATCTGAGGTGTGAAGGAACCAGATCTAGGATTTCACGAGTAGATCTTGAAACTTTTTCAAGATTAGACAGTGAAAGATTTAAATAAATTAAATATTTATTTAAATAAATATAAAAATACTCTAGGTCTAAGATTTATTTCATGATCAAGGCATGATATTAAATCAAAAATTAAAAATATAAAGAAAAGATTAACATGTTGATCTCATCAACATGTTACAATACTACATCTAATGCAGCTATGAAACCAATAGATCAGATCTATTAACTGTGCAAGTTAGACATTCTAACCTACTGATCCAAGCTTGAGAATGAAGTTATGAGAAGCACATACGTCCAGCCTCTAGAAGTCATCCACACGAGCCAACGAGCACGATCAGAAATCCCAATGCAGGAAATCAGCACAGTATGCTAGTACTATACTGATCTTTCTTCGATGGTTGATCAGATGCCTTCTTCTTCTAGATTTGGATTCTTTCAGAAAAAAAAAAGTGGAGAAGAGGATTTTGATCTAAGACTCTTTAAGAAAACCCAAGGAACACGGAAGGAAGATGATGAACACAGCAACCCTAGAAGAAGACCCTCTTCTCCTTCTCTTTGCTCTCACCTAGATACCTAGTTTGTTGTCTGTGGAACCCTATTGCCCAAAGATTCTCTCCCTCTAATTTTTTTATACCTCAAAGCTCTCTCAAGGTTCTATATTTCATGAAAATTTTAGCCAAAAATTCATTCTCAATAAAAAGATATGCGGAGTCCAAGTTTGGTCAAAAACTCAGATAAGGAAAGGACATAATATGGCAAGTTGTTGGGCCGCCCAACTCTTAGGTGCCCCCACCTTATTCTTTGCCATGGACTAGCAATAGGGGCACACAAAAACTTCTTCTTTTACCATGGAATTCAGAAAAAATAAAGAAGATGTGGGTGGCACAATTAGAAGGAGGTGTTTTAATTATAAGGATTCTATCTTATAGAATCCTAGAACAAAACTTACTTCTCTTTTTGACTTGGTCAACTACCAAATTACCATATGAGAAAGAGAGGAAGAGAGGAGGTGTGCATGAAGATCAGGGGAAAGAGTATTTCCATGAAAAATTCCTAAAAAATAGGCATGGAGGGCTAAGATAGCGCAAGGTGGAATCCTAGTCTCACTAGGATTCCATCTATGACTTGGTCAAACATGATTTCTCAAATCAAATTAAATCAAAATGAAGTCAACTAAATAAAATCAGATTCTAACTCAATTAAAAATTAAATTAAATTAAATTAAATTATATTTAATTTTATTTTAATTTTTTAATTAAATTAAAAAATTGTATTGATCAGAGTCCTAGTTGAACTAGGACTAGTTCTTCCCTGCACTTAGCTTATCCAATAAGCCAATTGGACTTGATCCAATCAAGCCCAAACTAAATATAATTAAATTATATTTAATTAAACTTAATCTCAATCTTTTGACTTAATCAAATTATGCTAATTAGCAATCAAATTACTAATCCTTCCTCCTGCAATGATTGCACTAGGTTAAACATCAATCGTATCGATTGTTTAACCCTAGAACGATTCTTAATCATTGATCAACCATCCGATCCAATCATGAGCTCTAATGTATGTGACCTCATAGGTCCGAACATAAGCTGGTAGCATAAGAACATATTTCAATACCCTTTGAAGTAACCATCTAGCAATGGTACTTGATGGTCAGATAGGTCGAATGTGTAGAACAATATCCTTAGAACCCATGCGGATATAGTTTCTATATAATTCGTTTCTTTGACCAAAATACTCATAGGACACTTCAGAGTTCAACTATCAGCTCTGATCAAGTTGTCTACATTATATTTCAAAATACCAAATCCATCTGATGGATTATCCTGGCTAAGGTTTTGCTATATTGAAATATAGTGATACATTATTCTCCAACTCTTGGAGTGGTCAATTCCATATTGATCACACTCTGAATTCACAAGTACTTGACTGTACCTAGAAGTCTTCCATTACTGAATTAGAAATTTAGTTAGTCTGATACCAAAACATAGTGAGTTGCTTGCGAGCCATTAAGGTGATCTCAGGTCTAAGGGATACTTATACCTATATCCCATTAGAGATATTCTCGACAGCAGAATGCTCTAGAGTTGGTCACATTCAATGACGATGTACCCATACATCTCTTCTGTATGCTATACCAGTGTCTCCACACTCCTTGATTAAGAGGACAACCAACCTATATGGCATACAGTGACCTATGCTCGATAGACACTATCATCCTAATTAACAGCTTATCATTTGGTCGTGAACAGATTTAAGGACTAATCGATAAATCCTCTTTTTATCGAAGCTAAATAGACCTAAGAACTTCATCACAATAATGGAGTTCACTAGAAGATGAATACTTTTATGATGAAAAATGCCAAAAATATATTTTATTTATTAATGAATCAATTATAGATACACTGTAGCTCAATCATTAATAGGCTGACGATTGGCTTTGGGACACATTTTCCAACAACTCCTACTTGTCCTAAAGCCACTCAACATAGTATCTAATATCCATCTTCGACTTGTGGTTGTCGAACTCCTTTATCGCCAGGGCTTTAGTGAAGGGATCGATCAGGTTTTTCTTTCCATCGATCTTCTGAAGGTCGATGTCACCTCTATCCACGATCTCCCGGACCAGATGGAAGCGGCACAGAATGTGGTTTGTTCGCTTGTGTGCCTTCAGTTCTTTTGCTTGAGCAATGGCACTAGTGCTATCACAGTAGAGCAGGATCAGACCATCAAGGGAGGTTGCTACTCCAAGCTCAGTGATAAACTTTCTTAGCCACACAGCTTCCTTCATGGCATCTGATGCAGTGATGTACTTTGCTTTGAAAATAAAGTCTGCTACAGTATGCTACTTAGAACTCTTCCAGCAGATAGCTCCACCATTTAGAATAAAGATATATCCTGACATACTTCTGATATCATCATGGTCAGATTGAAAACTAGAGTCTGTATAAATCAATCATTGATCTTTAGTATTTCTCAAATACTTAAGGATGGTTTTAACAACTTTTTAGTAGTTTTCTCCAAGGTTAGACTGGTATCTACTCACTACTCCTAGTGAGTATGCCATGTCTGGTCTCGTACATGTCATGACGTACATGATAGATTCTACTATCGAAGCATATGAGACTCTACTCATACGCTCTCTCTTTAGAAGTTGTCGGACAATCCTTATTAGAGAGAAAAATTTCATGGCCTATCGAAAGATAGCCCTTTTTAGAATTCTCCATGCTGAATCTCTTCAGCACAGTATCTATGTACGTGAACTGGGATAACTCAAACATCCTTTTAGATCTATCCCTATAAATCTTCTTTTCTAGGATATAGGATGCTTCACCCAAGTCCTTCATGGAGAACTGTGGTGACAACCAAACTTTTATTTCTTGTAGTGCAGGGATGTCATTCCCGATTAAGAGAATATCATCCATGTACAAGACAAGAAATACTACTGCTGGACAATTTGCCCATTTGTAAATGTAGGGTTTTTCTCCATTCTTAACGAAGTCATACATTTTGAACACTTTATCAAAATGTATATTCTAACTCCGATATGCCTGCTTCAGTCTATAAATGGATTTTTGAAGCCTGCACACCTTGGACTCATCGTGGATGTGAACACCTCAAGTTGTATCATATATATCTTTTCAATCAACTCTCCATTCAGGAAAGCTATCTTCATATCCATCTGCCAAATCTCATAGTCTAGATGGACAACAATCGTAAGCATAATCCGAATGAATTTGAGCATTGCCATAGGAGAAAAAGTTTCATTATAGTCAATATCATAACATTGACGATATCCCTTGGCAATCAGACGGGCTTTATAGGTCTTCACCTTTCCATCTATGCCTCTTTTTTTTTTGAAGACATTTATACCCAATGAATTTATCCCCTTTGGGTGGATCAATCAATGTCCACACATTATTGACCTTCATGGACTCCATTTCAAATTTCAAGGCCTCAAGCCATTTCTTGGAATCAAGTCTCTGCATAGCATCTATATAGGTGATTAGATCCTTATCGTTCTCATCGAGTTTGATGAAATCACCATCTTGGACCAAGAAATCATAGTATCTATTTGGATGATGCGGTACCCTACCGGATCGCTTTAATGGTGAAGGTGCATTGGGCTCTAGATTTGATCTAATCAAATTTGACTCAGGTTCAGCTACAGGTATCGATTTTTCTACCTATTGAACTTCATCAAGTTCAACCTTAGAGGCAACAGTTCCTTCACCAAGGAACTTCTTTTCCAAAAAGGTTGCCTTAAGGCTGACGAACACCTTTTGTTCATTAGCATGGTAGAAATAGTATTTTTTGATCTCTTTTGGGTATCCTATAAATATGCACTTGTCAGACCTAGGTCCACGTTTATCTCTAATTAACCATTTGACATAAGCCGGCCACCCCCAAACCCTAAGATGTGAAAATACTGGCTTACATCCTATCCATATCTCATATGAAGTTTTAATTATAGACTTACTTGAAATCCTATTTAATAGATAACATGCCAATTCAAATGCATATCCCTAGAACGATATCGACAAGCTGGCAAAATCCATCATGGATCGGATCATGTCTAATAGAGTTTGATTCCTTCTTTCAGATACACCATTATGCTGTGGTGTTCCTGGAGGAGTCCATTAGGAGAGAATCCCATTCTCTCCTAAATATATGAGAAACTCATCGAAAAAGTATTCCTCTCCTCGATCAGACCGAAGAATTTTAATACTCTTTTCAGTTTATTTTTCTACTTTACCTCAAAATTGTTTGAACATTTTAAAAGAATCCAACTTATGTTTCATTAGATAGGCATATCCATATCTGGATAGATCATCTATGAAAGTGATAAAATAGACATATCTACCTTTAGCACTTATGCTCATTGATCCACATACATCAGTATGTACTAGATCTAAGAGTTTAGTTGCTCTCTCACCTTTTTCAGTAAAAGGTGACTTGGTTATTTTACTAAGAAGACAGGACTCATAGGTTGGAAGTGATTCACAATCACTGACTTCGAGGTTTCCTCTTAAGTCAACCTATTTATCCTATTCTTATTTATATGACCTAGCCTACAATGCCTTAAATAGATATCTAACACACTATCTAGTCTAGGATGCTTGCTAGTAGAATAGACTATGTTAATAGATTGTGATAATATATACACACCATTGTTCAAATGTCCATAGAAAATAGTAACACCATTCATAATGTTATTACAAACTTGTCTCCTTATTGAAATTTCATAATCATTTTTGGCCAGAAGCCCTACAGAAATGATATATAAAAAGAAACTGGGACAGAAATGATAATCACTAAGAATAATGATATGGGACTTAAATACAAGTTTTAAAATTTCTAAAGCTAGAACTAGAACTATTCTTCCATCTCCAACATTCAGGAACCTTTCACGTTGCTCGAATCTCCTACTGACCTGCAATTCCTGCAATGAATTGCAAATATGGTAAGGGCTACCGAGATCCAATATCCAGTCAGTAATATCGTAAATAGAGAAATTACAAGGAGTTATCATATAAATACCTTGCCTAGTAATAGCTTGCTTCTTTCTCTACCTGTTCGAGTCCAGAGAGGCAATGTACTGAGGATAGTTTCTTTTCCAATGCCCCCACTTCTTGCAAAAGAAGCATTTAGCTTGACTCTTATCGAGCTTGATCTTCTTAGTCTGGCCCTACACAGATGTTCCATCCTGAATTTGACCTTCTTAGCTTTCTTCTTCCTATTCTTCTTTCCTTTTCTAAAGGATCGAGAACCAGAAGATGAACATCCCACTAAGTTCACCAACTTCTTGTGGAGTTGGTGATCCTTTTTAAAGTTCTAAAGTAACCCCAGTAATCCATGCTAGTCTACTTCAGGCTTTATCATTCTGAAATGAGTAAGGAATGGGAGAAAGGACATGAGCAATGAGTTCAGTATTGCATCATTCTCAAGTTGCTTATGTAAGAAAAAACTGAGCTTGCTCAATCGCTCTATCAACTCGATCATGTATAATACATGATCAGTGATAGAGGCACCATCCCCATTCTGGCTTTGAAGATGGCACAACTAGTCTTGTGCCTCTCTACGTCACTAGTTGTGTCAAAGGAATCCTCCAATACTTGAAGCATATCCTTTGGCTGAGCTATCTCAAATCTATGCCTGAACTTATCGCCCATGGCATCTAGCATGATGCAACCCATCATGATCCGATCACTGAGCCACTTCTGATAAGTATCTCTAACTGTACCATGTGCATTGGCAGTTGGCTCCTTAGGTGCAGGATCCGTCAGCACATATAGGATCTATTCATGCTTTAGGACTATCTTCAACTTTTGGTACTAACTATCGAAGTTGGATCCTACCAACTTATCATTATCCAACAATGATTGGAGCGATAGAAAAGTGGCCATATCTGCACAAAGAAAAATCATAACCTAATTAGTAATTGATTCATTAAACCTAAAGATTTGGACTTTGATCAAAAGGTTCTCCCACTATTTTATTCAAATTGGTTGCCTCTACCTTTAATTTGAGGAATTATCATAATTTCTTAGTGGATACTAGAATCCACATAGACTGCATATGAGTCCAACTTTGTTTGGCCAACCCATATGCATCTAAGGGTAGGTTCATAATCAATTATTTCTTTAAATAATTTTTAATAATTAAATTTTACCCCAGTCTATAATTAGTAGGCTTTGACCTCCACTGAAAAGGTCTCATTTGGTCCAACTATTAACATGACCATACTTAGCCCATCTAACTAATAAATGATTAGGCCCAACTTTGGTTGACTAACCTAACCACCATTTAGAAAGATGTAACCATGAAATTATCTAATAAATGATAATTCCATCAGTTGTTAAGCACCAGGCCTTTGGGCCTCCAATGATTATCCAACTGATGGATCCATTATCATCCACTTAATGGGATGCTATGATCTAGTTATCACCATAACTAATTCATTCTAAGGACCTAATAATTTTAGAGATCTTAATTTTAAGGAAGAGGAAAGGTCAGATGAACCAGCTTGTCATGATTCTCCCACTGACTTCACTAAATTAGCTTAAGAAAGACCATTAATAGGCTAGTCAAGGAGCACCTAAATCAGTCATACTGATTTACCAAGCTGACATGGGTAAGCTTGAATAGTCAAGTGATCCGATCAAAACATAATTTCACCAAGAGGCTAGATAAGTTCGATCAATGGAAGGATCTGCCAAAGCTTGCCTTAGACACCATCAAAAATGGCCAGGTAAGTAGGCTGCCAATTAAAGACCATCAGTCTGATTTATCTTAGACACCAACTGGTTTAATTAGTTTTAATTAGATCAACCTAACAGTTCATGCTAGATCTCGTAGCCAAGAATCAAGTCCATCTTAGATCTCGTTAAAGACATAGACCTGACCAACTACAACTATTGTAATTGATCTAAAGAATCCTTGATCTAATCTAAGACAATAATTGATTAGATTTAGTCAATTCTCTAATTAAGTCAATTCTTTAATCAAATCCTAGGTCTAACCTAATTAATGGACCTAATTCCCACTAATCCATTTAACCCAATGTGTTATGATTCGTGTCTTAGAATCTTCAATTTACAATTCTAGCTCCTAATCAAACAGCTTCTTAGTTCTTAATTATGTTTTGGACTGAGGGTTGGGGTTCGACTTTTCAAAAATGATTTTCAAATTTATAAAATATTTTTATAACATGGTTCTATCAATCAAGTTGCACGTTTGATTCATAATCAAAATGCAAGTAACATAAACATGAAACTACTTTAGATCTAATCTAAACATGTTCATGTAATTGAAATAGATTTAACACTAATCAATCATAAATCAACTTAGATCAAATATAACATATTTATCATAATTAAAATTAAATTATAATATTTTTAATTAGATTATAAAATCTCTTAGATCTAATCTAAAATTTTATGATCAATATTTTAGATCAGCACGTACTAGGATAACCATTTCACTATAAAGGATAAACCTTACAGCTAGACAACCTTATAGCAGTCCGTGCAATCTAAAAATTTATTTTTAGATCTAAAATTATCTTTAATCTATTAAATTATAAATAAAATTATATTAAATCTAATAAATTTATGATTAGAAATAGATTATCACAAACTAGGACAATCTTTTCATTGTAAGGGTTAAACCTTATAGCAGGATAACCTTATAGCAGTTTGTGAGATCTAAATTTTTAATTCTAGATTTAATAATTAGATTATAAATTAGATCTAATCCAATAAATAATCTAGATATACTCAAGAAAATCATGTAATAAGAACCTGGCTCTTATACGAATTGAAGGAACCAGATCAAGGGTTTCACGGGTATATCTTGAAACTTTTCAAGATCAGGCAATAAAAGACTTAAATAAATTAAATATTTATTTAAATAAATATAGAAATACTCTAGATCTAAAATTTATTATATGATCAAGACATGATATTAAATCTAAAATTAAAAACATAAAGAAAAGATTAACATGTTGATCTCATCAACATGTTACAATACTACATCTAATGCAGCTATGAAACCAATAGATCAAATCTATTACCTATGCAAGTTAGACATTCTAACTTGTTGATCTAGGCTTGAGGATGATGTTGTGAGCTGTACATGCATCTAGCCTCTAGGAGATCCATATGAGCCCATGAGTACAATCAAAAATCCTGATGCAGGAAATCAGCATAGTATGCTAGTACCGTGCTGATCTTTCTTCGATGGTCGATCAAATGCCTCTTTCTTTTGGATTTAGATTCTTTCAAAGAGGAGAAGGTGGAGAAGAGGTTTCAAATCTGAGACTCTCTTAGAAAACCCAAGGAAGAAGGAAGGAAGATGATGAACATAGCAACCTTAGAAGAAGACCCTCTTCTTCTTCTCTTTGCTATCACCTAGTCACCTATTTTGGTGTCTATGGAACCCCAATGTCCAAAGACTCTCTCCCTCTAATTTTTGCACACCTCAAAGCACTCTCAAAGTTCTGTATTTCATAAAAATTTTAGCCAAAAATTTATCCTAAATAAAAATATATACCAAGTCCAAGTTTGATCAAAAAATCAAACAAGGAAAGGACATAATATGGCAAGTTGTTGGTGCACCCAACTGTTGGGTGCCCTCACTTTTTTTCCTACCATAGACCAAAAATATGGGTGCACAAAAAATTCTTCTTTTACCATGAAATTTAGAGAAAATAAAAAAGGTGTGGGCAGCACAATTAGAAAGAGGTGCTTTAGTTTATAAGGATTCTATCTCATAGAATCCTAGAACAAAACTTACTTCTCTTTTTGACTTGGTCAACTACCAAATTACCATATGAAAAAGAGAGGGAGAGAGGAGGCATGCGTGAAGATCAAGGAAAAGAGTATTTCCTTGAAAAATTCCTAAAAAATAGGCATGGGGGGCATGGAGGGCTAAGGTGGTGCAAGATGGAATCCTAGTCTCACTAGGATTCCATCTATGACTTGGTCAAACATGTTTTGTCAAATCAAATTAAATCAAAACCAAGTCAACTAAATAAAATAAGATTCTAATTTAATTAAAAATTTAATTTAATTAAATTAAATTAGATTTAATTTTAATTTAATTTTCTAATTAGATTAAAAAATTGGATTGATCGGAGTCCTAGCTGAACTAAGACTAGTTCTTCCCTACACTTAGCTTTTCCAATAAGCCAATTGGATTTGATCTAATCAATCCTAAACTAAATTTAATTAAATTATATTTAATTAGACTTCATCTCATTCCTTTGACTTAATCAAGTTAAGTCAATTAGCAATCAAATTGCTAATCGATCCTCCTGTAATGCTTGCACTAGGTTAAACATCAATCGTATTGATTATTTAACCCTGAAACTTTTCTTAATTATTGATCAACCATCTAATTGAATCATGAGCTCTAATGTGTGTGACCTTATAGATCTGAATCTAAGCTGGTAATCTAAAAATATATTTTTATACCAATCAAAGTAACCATCTAGCAATGGTACCCGACGGTCGGATAGGTCAAATGTGTAGAACAACATCCTTAGAACCCATATAGATATAGTTTCCTTATAATTCATCCCCTTGACCAAAATGCTCGTAGGATACCTCAGAGTTCAACTGTCAACTCTGATCAAGTTGTCCACATTGTATTTTAAAATACCAAATCCATCTGATGGATTATCCTAGTCAAGGTTTTGCTATGTTAAAATACAATGATACATTATTCTCCAACTCTTGGAGTGGTCAATTTCATTTTGATCATACTCTGACTTTGCAAGTACTTGACTATGCCCAGAAGCCTTCTATTATTGAATTAGAAGTTTAGTTAGTCCAGTACCAAAGCATAGTGACTTGCTTGCAAGCCATGGAGATGATCTCAGATCTAAGGGATACTTATACCTATATCCCATCAGAGACATTCTCGATAGCAGAATGCTCTGGAGTTGATCACGTTTCTGATGATGTATCCATACATCTCATCTGTATGCCATACTAGTATCTTCACACTCCTTGGTTAAGAGGACAACCAATCTATATGACATACAGTAACCTATGCTCGATAGATGTTGTCGTCCTAATTAACAGCCTATCATTTGGTCGTGAATAAATTTAAGGACTAATCGATAAATCATCTTTTTATCGAAGCTAAATAGTCCTAAGAACTTCATCACAATAATGGAGTTCATTAGAAGATGAATACTTTTATGATGAAAAATGCCAAAAATATATTTTATTTATTAATGAATTAATTACAGATACAATATAGTTCAACCATCAACAGGCTGATGATTGGCTTTGGGACATATTTTCTAACAAGATATTCTTAAGGAGTAGTCCTTTCACGTGATCCTCAGACTCGGTACTAGGAGGGTAGTGTTACGGTGGTAACGTAAATACCTAAGATTGACTTGCTTGATGCTCAAACTACCTTGGGTCAGTATGAAGACATCAATATATCGAGGCAAAGATAGCTCTCTATATGTCCGCCGACCTGAAGAGCAAGCCAAAGCATGCCTCCAAACTGATCTCTTGACACTAGTTCATCCTATTAGGAAATGTGTCCCAAAGCCAATCGTTAGCCTATTGATGGTTAAGCTATATTATATATATAATTATTTTATTAATAAATAAAATATATTTTTGATATTTTTTATCATAAGGTATTCATCTTCTAACGAACTCCATTATTGTGATGAAGTCCTTAGGACTATTTAGATTTGATAAAGAGAGAATTTATCGATTAGTCCTTAAAACTATTCACGACCAAATGATAGGCTGTTAAAAAGGATGACTGCATCTATCGAGCATAGATCGTTGTATGCCATATAGGTTGGTTGTTCTCTTAACCAAGGAGTATGGAGACATTGGTATGGCATACAGATGAGATGTAGGGGTACATCATCATTGAATGTGACCAACTCTAGAGCATTCTGCTTTTGAGAATGTCTTTGATGGGATATAGATATAAGTATCCCTTAGGCCTGAGATCACCTTAGTGACTTGCAAGCAAGTCACTATGCTTTGGTATTAAACTAACTGAATTTCTATTTTAGTAACAGAAGGCTTCTGGGCATAGTAAAGTACTTGCAAAGTCAAAGTATGATCAAGATGGAATTGACCACTCCAAGAGTTAGAAGAAAATGTGTCATTGTATTTCAATATAGCAAAACCTTGGCCAGGATAATCCATCAGATGGATTTGATATTTTAAAATACAATGTGGACAACCTTATCATAGTTAATAGTTAAACTCTACGATGTCCTGTGAGTATTTTAGTCAAGGAGATGAATTATATGAAAACTATATCTGCATGGATTCTAAGGATGTTGTTCTACACATTCGATCTATCCGACCGTTGGATACCATTGCTAGATGGTCACTTTGATTAGTATAAAAATTTATTCTTATGCTACTAACTTAGGTTTGGATCTATGAGGTAACATACATTAGAGTTCATGATCCGATCAGATGGTTGATCAACAATTAAGAATCATTTTAGTGTTAAACGATCAATACGATGTTTAACCTAGTACAAGTATTGCAGGATGATTGATTAGCAACTAGATTGCTAATTGGCTTAATTTGGTTAAGCCAAAGGGCTAAGATTAAGTATAATTATATATGATTTAATTAAATTTGATTTGAGATTGATTGGATCAAGTCCAACTGGTTTATTGGATAAGCCAAGTGCAAGGAAGAACTAGTCCTAGTTCAACTAGGACTTGGGTCAGCCTAATTTCCTAATTTGGTTAGAAAATTAAATCAAAATTAAATTTAATTTTATCTAATTTAATGAAGTCCTTAATTAGTTTAGGATCTAATTTAATTAGGTTGAATTAATTTTGATTTGATTTGGTTCAAAAAACCATGTTAGACCAAGTCAAAATAAGAATCCTAGTAAGACTAGGAATTTCCCTCCTTGCGCCACCTTAGTCCCAACACCGACCCTTCATGCCCCCTTTGATTTTGCATGAATTCTCCATGCCAAAGAGAAGCCCACCATTTCCCAAAGTCCTCCTCTTTCATTCTTACATGGTAAATTAAGTGTGGACCAAGTTAAAGTAGGAATTGGTTTTGATTTCAAATTCTATGAGATAAAATTTTTGGAAACCAAAACTCTTCCTATAGTGCATTGATTCCTTCTAAATTTTTTCTAAGATTTTTATGGATTTTAGAGAGATTTTTGTATGACAAAATCTGATAGTCCATAGTAGAAAAGAGGGAGGGGGCACCCAAGAGTTGGGCACCCCTTGTCTTGCCCAATTTGGACATTCCTTGTCTAGGTATTTGACCTAGACAAGGACTCCTCTATATCTCTCTATATAGGATGAATTTTAAGCTGATTTTTGGACTCCTCTATATCTCTCTATATAGGATGAATTTTAAGCTGATTTTTGGATATATTCTAGACCATTGAGATATCTTTAGGGTATCTAAAAATCAAGGAGAAATAGTATTGGGGCATGGGGATTTCATAGACACCAATCTAGGTATCTAGGTGAGAAAACAAAGAAGAAGAAGAAGGGTTTTTCTTCTAGGATTTTTTTCATTGATCTTTTCCTCCTTCTTTAGAGATTTTTGAGAGGTGTCTCAGGTTCAAAATCTCTACTCCTTCTTTTTAAAAATTGGAGAGTCCAAGATTTGAAGAAGGTGGTTCTAGATCGACCATCAAAGAAGGACCAGCACAGTACTAGCATACTATACTGATTTCCTGCATCGAACTTCTGGTCATGGTTGGTGGGCTCTTATGGATGACTCCTAGAGACTGGATACATGCAGCTCACAACATCATCCTCAAGCCTAGATCAATAAGTTAGAATGTCTAACATGCATAGGTAATAGATCTGATCTATTATTTTCATACCTGCATTAGATGTAGTGTATATACATGTTGATGTGATGAACATGGTTTAGTTTCTTCTTTAGATTTTTAATTTTTGATTTAATGACATGCCATGATCATATAACAAATATTAGATCTATAATATTTTTAAATATTTAAAATTAATTTTGATTAATTTTAGTCTTCCACTGTCTGATCTTGAAAAACTTTCAAGATCTAGCCCTGAAACCCTAGATCTGGTTCTATCAATTAGTATCAGAGCCAAATTTTTTATTATATAATTATTTGAGCATGTTTATATTATTTTATAGATTTGATCTAATTTTTAATCTAATTATTAAATCTAAAATTAAAATTCTTGATCACACGAACTGCTATAAGGTTGTCCTACTGTAAGGTTTATCCCTTATAGTGGAAATGTTGTTCTAGTTCATGTTGATCTATTTCTAATCATAAATTTATTAGATTTAATCTAATTTTATTTATTATTTAATAGATTTAAAATAGTTTTAGATTTAAAAATAAAATTTTTAGATTGCACGGACTGTTATAACATTGTTCTGCTGTAAGGTTTATCCCTTACAGTGAAAAGGTCATCCTAGTACGTGCTGATCTAAAATATTGATCATAAAATTTTAGATTAGATCTAAAAAATTTTATGATGTAATTAAAAATATTTTAATCTAATTTTAATCATCATAAATATGTTAGATTTGATCTAAGATAATTTATGATTGATTATAGTTGAAATTATTTCAATTACATAAACCTATTTAGATTAGATCTAAAGTAGTTTCATGCTTATTTTACTTGGATATTGATTATGAATCAAATATGCAACTTGGTTGATAGAACCATGTTATAAAATATTTTACAAACATGAAAATTATTTTCAAAAAGTCAAACTCCAACCCTCAGCTCAAAACTTAATTAAGAATCAGGAAGTTGTTTGATTAGGATCTAAGATTGTGAATTAAAGATCCTAAGATACAAATCATAATACATTGGGTTAAATGGGTTAGTGAAGATTAGATCCATTAATTGAGTTAGACCTTGGGTTAGATTAAAGAATAAATTTAATTAAAAAATTGACTAAATCTTATCAATTGTTATCTTAGATTAGGTCAAGAATTTTCTAGATCAATTACAATAGTTGTAGTTCATCATATTCATGTCTTTGACGACACCCAAGATGGACTTGATTCTTGGCTATGTGGTCCAGCATGAACTGTTAGGTTGATCTAATTGAAATTAACTAAACCAGTTGGTGTATGAGATAAATTAAATCGGTGGTCTTTAATTAGTAGCCCGCTTATCTGGCCATTTCTAATGGTGTCTAAGGCAAGCTTTGGCAGACCCTCCCACTGATCAAACTTACCTGATCTCTTGGTAAAATTATATTTTGATCGGATCACTTGACTATTTGAACTAACCCTTGTCAGCTAGGTAAATCAATTTGACTGATTTAGGTGCTCCTAGACTAGCCTATTAACGGTCTCTCTTAAGCTGACTTGGTGAAGTTGGTGAAATGATCATGACAAGTTGGTACATCTAACCTTCCCTCACCTTTAAATTAAATCCTATAAAATTATTAAATTCCTAAAATGAGATAGTTATTATGATAACTAGATCGTAGCCTCCCATTAAAGTAGGTGATAATGGATTCATTAGTTGGATAATCATTGGAGGCCCAAAGGCCAAGTGTTCATCAGCTAATGGAATTATCATTCATTATGTGATTTCTTACCTGCATCTTTCTAAATGGTGGTTAGGTTGGCCAACCAAAGTTGGACCTAATCATTCATTGGTTTGATGGGCCAAGTATTATCATGTTAATGGTTGGACCTAACTGGACCTTTTCAGTGGAGGCCAAAGCCTACTGATTAGGGACTGGGGCAAAATTTAATTACTAAAAATTATTTGGAGAAATAATTAGTTATGAACCTATCCTCAGATGTACATGGGTTGGCCAACCAAAGTTGGGCTCGTGTGCAGTCTATGTGGATTTTAGTACCCATTAAGAAATTAGGATAATTCCTGGAATTGAAGGTAGAGGCTACCAATTCGAATAAAATAGTAGGAGAACCTTTTGATTAAAGTCCAAATCTTTAGGTTTAATGAATCAATTACTAATTAGATTATGATTTTTCTTGGTGCAGAAATGGCTACTTTTTTATCGCTTTGATCATTGTTGGACAATGATAAATTCGTAGGACCTAACTTCGGTAGCTGGAATCGAGAGTTGAAAATTATCCTGAAGCATGAATGGATCTTGCACCTGAGGAGCCAACTGCCAATGCATGTGGAATAGTCAGAGACACTTACCAAAAGTGGCTCAGTGATCGGACCATGGTGCACTGCACTATGCTGGCAGCTATGAGCGATAAGTTCAGTCGCAGATTTGGGACGGCTCAACTAAAGGACATGCTTCAAGTGTTGGAGGATTTCTTTAGCACACCCGATGATGTGGAGAGGCACAAGACTAGTTGTGCCATCTTCAATGCCAGGATGTGGGACGGTGCCTCTATCACTGATCATGTTTTGTACATGATCAAGTTGATAGAGCATTTGAGCTAGCTCAGCTTTTTCTTGCATAAACATCTTGGAAAGAATGCAATATTGAACTTATTGTCCTAGTCTTTTCTCCTATTCCTTACTCATTTTAGAATGACGAAGGTTAAAGTAGACTACCACGAGTCACTGGGGTTGCTTTAGAACTTTGAGAAGGATCACGGACTCTATAAGGAGTCAGTGAACATAGTGGGAGGTTTGTTTTCTAGTTCTCAATCCTTTAGGAAAGGAAAGAACAACAAGAAGAGAAAAGCTAAGACGGTGCAAGTTCAGGCTGGGACATCTGTGCAAGATCAGATTAGGAAGATCAAGCCTAATAAGAATCTAGCCGAATGCTTCTTTTGCAAGAAGCGGGTGCTCTGAAAGAGAAACTGTCCTCAGTACATTGCCTCTCTGAACTCGAACAGGTAGAGAAAGAAGCAAGCGATTGCTGGACAAGATATTTATATGATAACTTCTTGTAATTTCTCTATTTATGATATTACTGACCAGGTATTGGATACCGATAGTCCTTACCATATTTGCAATTCATTATAGGAATTGCAGATTAGTAGGAGATTGAAGCAAGATAAAAGATTCCTGAACGTTGGAGATGGAATACCAGTTCTAGTTCTAGCTTTAGGAATTCTAAAACTTGTATTTGAGTTCCATATCGTTGTTCTTAGTGATTGTCATTTCTATCCAAGTTTTTTTTTGAATGTAATTTCTATAGGCCTTCTGGCCAAAAATGATTATGAAATATCAATAAAGAAATAAATTTATAATATCATTGTGAATAGTGTTACTATTTTCTGTGGATATTTGAATAATGGTGTGTATATGCTATCACAACCTGTTAACGTAGTCTATTCAACTTGCAAGCATCCTAGATTAGATATTGTGTCAGATATCTATTTATGGCACTATAGGCTAGGTCATATAAACAAGAACAGGACAAATAGATTAACTTAAGAGAGAATTCTTGAAGTTAGTGATAGTGAATCACTTCCAACCTATGAGTCCTATCTTTTTGGTAAAATGACCAAGTCATTTTACTGAAAAAGGTTAAAGAGTCACTAAGCTCTTAGGTCTAGTACATACTGATGTATATGGACCAATGACCATAAGTGCCAAAGGTAGATATTTCTACTTTATTACTTTCATAAATGATCTATCTAGATATAGATATGTCTATCTGATGAAACACAAGTCGGATTCATTTGAAATGTTCAAACGATTCTGAAGTGAAGTAGAAAAATAAACTAGAAAGAGTATCAAAACTCTTCGATCTGACTGAGGAGGGAAATATCTTTTCAATGAGTTTCTCTCTTATCTAGGAGAGAATGGAATTCTCTCTCAATGGACTCCTGTAGGAATGCCATAGCATAGTGGTGTGTCTGAAAGGAGGAATTGGACTCTATTAGATATGGTTCGATCCATGATGGATTTTGCCAGTTTACCAATATCCTTCTAGGGATATGCACTCGAATCGGCTTATTATCTATTAAATAGAATTTCAAGTAAGTTTGTAATTAAGACTCCATATAAGATATGGACAGAACATAAGCCAGCACTTTCATACCTAAAGGTTTGGGGGTGCCTGGCTTATGTCAAATGATTAGTTACAGATAAATTTGGACCTAGGTCGAACAAGTGCACGTTTATAGGATACCCAAAAGAGACCAAAGGATACTATTTCTATCATGTTGATGAATAAAAGATGTTTGTCAGCCTTAAGGCAACCTTTTTGAAAAAGAAGTTCCTTGGTAAAGGAGCTATTGCCTATAAGGTTGAACTTGATGAAGTTTAATAGGTAGAAAAATTGACACCTATAGCTGAACCTGAGTCAGATTTGATTAGATTAGATTCGGAGACTAGTGTACCAACACCATTAAGATGATTCGGTAGAGTACAACATCATCCTAATAGATACTATAATTTCTTGGTCTAGGATGGTGATCCTATCGAACTCGATGAGAATGATGAGGATCCAATCACTTATATGGATACTATGCAGAGATCTGAATCTGAGAAATGGCTTGAGGCCATAAAATTCAAAATGGAGTCCATGAAGGTTAATGATGTGTGGACATTGGTTGACCCACCCAAAGGGGTTAAATCCATTGAGTATAAATGGATCTTCAAAAGGAAAAGGAGTGCAGATAGAAAGGTGGAGACCTATAAAGTCCATCTGATTGCCAAGGGGTATTATTAATGTTATGGTATTGACTATGATGAGATGTTCTTCCCTATGGCAATGCTCAAACCTATTTAGATAATGCTTGCAATAGCTGCCCATCTAGATTATGAGATTTGGAAGACGGATATGAAGACAGCTTTCCTAAATGGAGAACTATTCGAAGAGATATATATGATACAACCTGAGGGATTCACATCCATAGATGAGTCCAAGATATGCAAGCTTCAGACATCCATTTATGGATTAAAGCAGGCTTCTCAGAGTTGGAACATGCATTTTGATAAGGTGATCAAAACATATGGCTTCGTTAAGAATAAGAAAGAGCCCTACATTTACAAATGGGCAAATGGTCCAGCAGTGGTATTTCTTATCTTGTATATGGATGACATTCTCTTAATTGGGAATGATCCCCGCACTGTAGGAAATAAAAGTCTGATTGTCATCACATTTCTCCATGAAGGACTTGGGTGAAGCATCCTACATCCTAGGGATGAAGATCTATATGGATAGATCTAAAAGGATGCTTGGGTTATCCCATCCACGTATATAGATACTATGCTGAAGAGGTTCAGCATGGAGAATTTCAAAAAGGGCTATCTTCCGATAGGTCATGGAATTTCTCTCTCTAAGAAGGTTTGTCCGACAACTTCTGAAAAGAGAGTGTATGAGTAGAGTCCCATATGCTTCGATAGTGGTATCTATCATGTACGTCATGATATGTACAAGATCAGACGTGGAATACTCACTAGGAATAGTGAGTAGATATCAGTCTGACCCTAGAGAAAACCACTGAAAAGTGGTTAAAACCATCCTTAAGTATTTGAGAAATACTAAGAACCAATGGTAGGTTTATGGTGAGTTAGATCTAAAACTTGTAGAGTTTACAGACTCTAGCTTTCAATCTGACCATGATGACAACAAAAGCATATTGGGATATATCTTTACTCTAAATGGTGGAGCTATCTGCTGGAAGAGTTTCAAACAGCATAGTATGGCAGACTCTGTTTACGAAGCAAAGTACATTGCAGCATCAGATGTTGCGAAGAAAGCTGTGTGGCTGAGAAAGTTTATCACTGAGGTAGGAGTTGCACCCTCCCGAGATGGTTTGGTCCTACTCTACTATGATAGCACTGGTGCCATAGCTCAGGCGAAGGAACCAAAGACATACCAGCATACGAAGCACATCTTGCGCTGCTTCCATCTAGTCTGGAAATCATGGATCGAGGTGATGTCGACCTTCAGAAGATTGATGAAAAGGAGAACCTAGCCAACCCCTTCACTAAAGCCCTGGTGATAAAGGAGTTTGACATCCACAAGTCGAAGATGGGTATTAGATACTATGTCGAGTGGCTTTAGGACAAGTAGGAATTGTTGGAAAATATGTTCCAAAGCCAATCATCAGCCTCTTGACAGTTGAGCTACATCATATCTATAATTATTTTATTAATAAATAAAATATATTTTTAGCATTTTTTCATCATAAAGTATTCATCTTCTAATGAACTTCATTATTATGATGAAGTTTCTAGGACTATTTAGCTTCCATAAAGAGAGGATTTATCGATTAGTCTTTAAAACTATTCATGATCAAATGATAGGCTATTAATAAGGATGATAGCATCTATCGAGCATAGGTTGTTGTATGCCATATAGGTTGGTTGTCCTCTTAATCAAGATGTGGAGATACTGAAATGGCATACAGGCGAGATGTAGGGGTACATCGTCATTTAACGTGACCAACTCCAGAGCATTCTGCTATCGAGAATGTCTTTGATGGGATATAGGTATAAGTATCCCTTAGACTTGAGATCACCTCAATGACTTGCAAGCAACTCACTATGCTTTGGTACCAAACTAACTGAATTTTTAATTCAGTAATGGAAGGCTTCTAGGCATAGTCAAGTACTTGCAAAGTCAGAGTGTGATCAAGATGGAATTGACCACTTCAAGAGTTAAAGAAAAATGTATCACTATTTTTCAATATACCAAAATCTTGGCTAGGATAATCCATCAGATGGATTTGATATTTTAAAATACAATGTGGACAACCTTACCAGAGTTGACAGTTGAATCCTAAGGTGTCCTATGAGCATTTTGGTCAAGAAGATGAATTATATAGAAACTATATATGCAAGGGTTCTAAGGATGTTGTTCTACACATTCGACTTATCCGACCATCGGGTATGATTGCTAAATGATAACTTTGATTAGTATAAAAATTCATTCTTATGCTACTCACTTAGGTTTGAATTTATGAGGTCACACATATTAGAGTTCATGATCCAATTGGATGGTTGATCAACAATTAAGAATTGCTCTAGGGTTAAACGATCAATACGATTGATGTTTAACCAAGTACAAGTATTATAGGAGGATCGATTAGTAAGTATATTACTAATTGACTTAATTTGATTAAGTCAAAGAGCTAAGATTAAGTCTAATTAAATATAATTTAATTAAATTTA
The DNA here is from genome assembly GCA_006176705.1 of Cocos nucifera. Classification (NCBI taxonomy): domain Eukaryota; kingdom Viridiplantae; phylum Streptophyta; class Magnoliopsida; order Arecales; family Arecaceae; genus Cocos; species Cocos nucifera. Next base: position 123,104 of record QRFJ01001245.1, on the reverse strand, counting down.
GTTTGAACATGATTGGATTAAGTCCAATTGATTTATTGGATAAGCTAAGTGCAAGGAAGAACTAGTCCTAGTTCAACTAGGCTTGGGTCAACTCAATTTTCTAATTTGATTAAAAAATTAAATTAAAATTAAAAATAATTTAATTAAGTTTTTAATTAGCATAGGATCTAATTTAATTAGGTTGAATTAATTTTGGTTTGATTTGGTTTGAGAAACCATGTTGGATCAAGTTAAAATAAGAATCCTAGTATGATTAGGAACTTTCCTCCTTGCACCACCTTAGTGCCAATGCCCACCCTTCATGTCCTCTTTGATTTTGTATGAATTCTCCATGCCCAAGAGAATTCCACCATGTCCCAAAGTCCTCCTCTTTCTTTCTTACATGGTAAATTAAGTGTGGACCAAGTCAAAGTAAGAATTGATTTTGATTTCAAATTCTATGAGATAGAATTTTAGGAAACCAAAACTCTTCCTATAGTGCACCAATTCTACCTAGATTTTTTCTAGAATTTTCATGGCTTTTAGAGAGATTTTTGTATGACAAAACCTGATGGACTATAGTAGAAAAGAAGGGGTGGCACCCAAGAGTTGAGCGCCCCTTGTCTTGCCCAATTTGGACATTGCTTGTCTAGGTATTTGACCTAGACAATTTCTAGGATTTTCATGGCTTTTAGAGAGGTTTTTGTATGACAAAACCTGATGGACTATAGTAGAAAAGAAGGGGTGGCACCCAAAAGTTGAGCACGCCTTGTCTTGCCTAATTTGGACATTGCTTGTCTAGGTATTTGACCTAGACAAGGACTCCTCTATATCTCTCTATATAGGATGAATTTTGGACTAATTTTTGGATATATTCTAGACCATTGAGATTCCTTTGGGGTGTGTGAAAATTAGGAAGAAAGAGTATTGGGGCATGGAGATTTCATAGACACCAATCTAGGTGTCTAGGTGAGAGAACGAAAAAGAAGATGGGTTCTTCTTCTAGAATTTTTTTCATTGATCTTTTCCTCCTTTAGAGATTTTTGAGAGATGTCACAGGTTCAAAATCTCTTCCCCTTCCTTTAAAAAATTGGAGAGTCCACAATTTGGAGAAGATGGTTCCAGATCGACCGTCAAAGAAGGATCAGCACAGTACTAGCATACTGCGCTGATTTTCTACATCGAACTTCTGATCGTGGTTCGTGGGCTCGTGTGGATAACTTCTAGAAGCCGAATATATGTGCAGCTTGCAACATCATCCTCAAGCCCAGATTAGTAAGTTAGGATATTTAACTTGCATAGATAATAGATCTGATCTATTATTTTAATACCTGCATTACATGTAGTGTATATACATGTTGATGTGATCAACATGTTTTAGTTTCTTCTTTAGATTCTAAATTTTTGATTTAATAATATGCCATGATCATGTAATAGATCTTAGATCTAGGATATTTTCAAATATTAAAAATTAATTTTGATTAATTTTAGTCTTCCATTGCCTAATCCTGAAAAGTTTCAAGATCTAGCCTTAAAATCCTAGATCTGGTTCCATCACGTCCAACACTAAGAACCTTGAAATCACCTCAAAAGAATAGCCTTTTAGCACACCTAATAGTTCCTCTCTAGAATAAGTAGTAGACCAGCTGTGATCTAGCCATGATCAAGCTGTTTCTTATTTCACCTAAACTTATGAGAGCAGATAAGGCATTTCGATCATGCCAGTAATAGCCTTTTCATTCTGAAAGAACGACCTTAATCTTGAAACCACATAATTGGTGGTCCGAAATCAACAAAACGTCATAACATCCATGAGAGGTTTTCTCTACAAATATCCTAAGCCTCGAGAACCCAGGTAAGAAAGAAATCTATCTCAGAGAACTCGTTGTTGCTTATTTATTCTCTGTTGATTTGAACATCGAAGGATCCTCGTCGGAGTCAAATCCTCTGGCTTGGACTTTATTTTGCAGGTCACTCCAGCATCCCTGCATGAGGCCGACCGCTCTATTCTTGAAGCATACAATTTCAAGCAACAACAAAGGGTATTCAACATACCACCTTTTGAGTAAATGCTTTACTCGCAATGATGATCTGTTGCTATTCGGATTTTCAACTTGAGCCATGCACGTATTTGGCCTCTACTAGTATCCACTCAGGTCAGATCTAGAGATCTTCTTCTTTTGAATTTGATCTCTAAAAAATCAAATTAGGATCTCCTTATCTTACCATCGATCTGATCTCTGGCTATAGTCCGATCGACACACGATCAGAATCTCCTTTTGACTTGAACTTGCATGGATAGCACCTCGATGCTTGAAGGACTGATCGGCCCAACACTTGTGCATGGGAGATAGGAACTAGAGGAGGGAGAGGAGGCATGGAGGAGAGGAGCAGAGCTTCACAAATGGATACTGGCATGGCCAAACACTTTGGCCTAGATTCCTATTTATAGAGAAAATAGGAGACCTTAGTGTCCTAGGGTTTCTAAACTTTGACCAAGTCAAAGTTAAGAAGAAAAAGGACTCTCCACTTAAACCCCACACCCCATCTAAAAATTCTCTTCATTTTGTCGCACAAAAATCAAAGTTAGGTGTGTGGGTATGAACTATTTCAAACTCATATTTGACTTGTTCAAAATAGTTTAAATCCTAAACAACTTTTGTTGGATTTAAACTTCTCCTCCAACCACCCTTATACTACCCACTAGTGGGCGCATGCCAAGAGGGAAGTGGGCATGCACCCTTGAGTTTCTCTCTCTAGGAATCATCTAGGGGTGTGCACCTCAAGAGAAAAAATAGGGGGCGCACGCCTCTCTCCTTTCTATCTTATGCAAAAGACCAAGTCAAAGGGGGCACCAACTCTTGGTGCCCCCTTGTCCTAATTCTCTTCAGAAAAAATTAAGACAAGGATTGATCTTACTAGGACAAGGTCTAGTCAGTTTAGAATAAATCCATACAGGATTTTTAGATGAGCCAAATCCAATTTGATTGAGTCTAGACCAATCTAAAAATCCAATGAAGAAGAATATTAGGTCCAATCATGTGCTAGCACGATTTTCTTTAACCTAATTGGATCTAATCCAAATCAATCAAACTTCATGAGTTCAATTAATTACATCCAGATCCAAACCACTTTTTATATGATCCAATAGATTCAATTCTGTATGGTAATGAGATATGTCATAATCTCTATCACTGATATCATCAAAATACCTTTTGATGGACCAAAACTCTTTTTGATTCATCTAATTAGAATTATTGATCATTATGATAATTCTAATTGGTCCTATAATCCACTAGTGGCACCTAGCAATATGTGCTGGCAACCTATCAGAATTAAAAATGAACCTCTCAATGCAGCGGTCTGTGTGACTGGGTTCTTCCATCAAGAGTCCCAACAGGATTAGGTTAAGGTTAACTTCTCAAACCCAATTCCTATCATATGATTGATTCAATCAATTCCAGTCCGATGTGAAACCCTAATAGAAACTCCTTTCTATTATTTCACACTGCCATGGCTATGGATTTTAGGACTCGATCTCATGATCATCATAGGACTACTCCTCCTCTACCAATGTTGATAGATCCCATCTTGGTGCGATCCAATTCATATAATGAACATGCTATAGCCAACATACACCTCAAAGTTTCAAAAGGCTAGGAGACTAAGTTATGGTATAGTCAAACTATAATACTCTCAAAATGAACTACTGATGCACCTTAGATCAAAGAATCAGACATACAACTATAGCATCAAGCTAGTCATCGACGAGAAGGTAGACTTTCTTATGACTACTCAAAGTGGTCATGCTCCTTGTTCTTAACAAGCACCTGTATTCTCACTCTGATATCTCTACACCATAGATTTAAAACTCATCTATCCTAAGATAGCAATTATATACTAATCTTTTAGATTGATAACCATCCTCATGATGATTCTATGATTGAGAGTAGTTTATGAGTTAAATTATGATAATACATGTCTTAAATTCTCAACTCTTTTGAATGTGTTATCATATCCGTTAACCCAATGAATGTATCATAGATACTTAGAACATAAATATGATAGAAAGAATAATTCATTTTATTAATTATAAGTCAAAATTATAATTATGCTTTTAGAATGTATTATATGTGTCGATCAATCTGGCTTTTAGGGCACACATGTAACATTACGGGTGTTGGACTGTTGGTTTGGGTGAACCGACTAAACTGAATTGACTAAGCAAAATTTTTTTAATTTTATTTTTTTCTTAATTTCATCGAGTCTTTTTATCTATTTTCTCCAAATTTGTTTTCAATCTAAATACTTTTAGAAAATTTTTTTTATAATTGAAGAAAATCTGATTTCTTGGATCAGGTTCGTTCAGATCTGATCGAATCAAGAGATATATTTCAAAAATTTTTCTCTTTGATCTCAATCAGATCTTGAATATTTTCAGATCTGATTCTTATTATTTTAATAAATAAAATAAAATAAGATAAATTAAATCAAATTTAATTTACCTGATTTGGGTAATCCTATTACCCTGTTGATGATCCTGTATGCAGCGGAAGGTTCTGGATCTTAGCCACGCAAGCGCCTGGCCTCTACCGGTATCCACTCAGGGTTGGATCTGGAGATCCTCTTCTTCTCTATCACACCTCCAAAAATCAGATCTGGATCTGATCTGGAGGATCTTCAAAACTCTTTTGAAGATCAGCAGTCGTCCTTTTGCAGCAGCGCAGCCTTCTTGCTTTTGATCGCCTTTCTTTGATCTGGAATCGCACCAACCAAGTCCAAAACTACTTTTGGACGTGGAGAGGAAGAGGGAGAAGAGACTATGGCATGGAGGAAGGAGGGGAGAGGCAGCCTTGGGGCATGGGAAATTGTATTTTTTGAATCTTGAGTTGGGCGCAGGGTCTTATTTATAGACTCTTGTGATCCAACTCCTCTTCTTCCCAACCAATCACAACCCTTTGTGAAATCAGATCTAAATCTGATTGGTGGAAATAGAGTCCCCTGGATTCCTCCTTAGAGGGTGCCTAAGACCAGTCAAAGTTGGTTCTTAGTAGAACTCTAATTGGAATCCAAAAAGGAGATGGAGTCCTTGTCCAACAAGGACTCCTAGGCGCCTCCAACTTGGGCTCACGCCACCCTTGGCGTGCGCCCTTCTCCTTGCCAGGTTCTGGCAGGGGGACAGGCCCCCACCAGCTCTCCAATAGGTGCATGACATGTGGTCAAAAAGTCAAAGTGGTCAATGGTCAACGTTTGACCAGTCAAAGGTAGACTTTTGACCAAAGTCAAAGAACAAGAAATGGCAGGTGACCAAAAATGGCAGGTAATGTCTTACAAAATAAGACAACCTTTTCTGACTTGGACAACCTCCAGTCAGACCATATGAAGGCCTCTGATTGAGCACAAACTCCTTTGGCTCAGTCAGGACAACTTATTTATGATAGTAAAAGAAGAACGTTAGGTTCAATCGAGTGCTAGCACGATTTCCTTGAACCTAATTGAATCTCATTCAGATCAATTGAACTAGATCAGTTCAATTGATGATCACCAGATTCAAACCCTTGTTTGTGTGACCCAGTTAGGTTCAGTTCTGTATGGTAATGGGATATGTCATGATCTCTATCATCGACATCATCGAAACTCCTTTCGATGGATCAGAACTCTTCTGATTCGAACAGCTAGAATGATCGATCATCTAAATCATTCTAATTGCTCCCAAAATCCACCAGTGACACCTAGCAGTATATGGTGGCAACCCATCAGAGCTGAATGCGAACCTCTTGGTGCAGCTACCTGTGTGATTAAGTTCTTCTATCTTGAGCCCCGATCAGATTAGGGTTAAGGTGAACTCGTCAAACCCTAGTCTCTGTCATATGATGTAATCATTCGATTCGAGTCCAATGTGAAAATCTAAATAGAAACTCTTTCTATTATTTCACTCTGCCATGGCCATGGGCTTCTGGACTTGATTCTCATGATCATCATAGGGCTGCTCCTCTACCACCGAGGTAGATAGATTCCATCTTGATGCAATCCAGTTCCTACAATGAACATGCTATAGCCAACATACACCTCAGGGTTCCATATGGCTAGGAGACCGAGTAATGGTGTAGTCAAACTATAACACCCTCAAGGTGAACTGCCGATGCATCTCAGGTCAAAGAACCAGACACACTACTGCAGCATCGAGTCAGTCATTGACGAGAAGGTAGACTTCCCTAATGACTACTCGAGGTGGTCACGCTCAGTGCCCTCGTTCTCTAACGAGTACCTGTACTCTCGCTCCGGTGTCTCCACACCGTAGACTCAAGACTCATCTACTAAAGAGAAGCGATTGTACACCAACCTTCCGGATCAATCACCATCCTCGTGATGATCCTATGGTCGGGAGCATTTTATGAGTTAATAATGATTATTCATGTCTTAAATTTTCAACTCTTGAAAATATGAATTATCATTACCATTAACTCAAAGGATGTATCACAGACACTAAATACACATATGTGATAGAAAATAACCCATTTTATTATTTATAGTCAAAATTATAATTTTGCCCCTAGAAGTGTATTACAAGTGTCAGCCAATTCTGGCTTCTAGGGCACATATATCTAACAATCTCCCACTTGTCCTAAAGCCAATTGGCTACAAGTCTAAGTCCCATCTTCTCAAGGTGGGCTTCGATCTTCTGCTGGCCCAACGGCTTTGTAAGTGGGTCTGCCACATTATCTGTGGAGTTGACTCTCTTGACCTCAACGTAACCCTTTCTCAAGGTAATCGCGGATGAGGTGGTATCGCCGCTCAATGTGCTTGGATTTTCTGGTGAGACCTCGGCTCCTTAGCAAGGGCTATGGCGCCATTGTTGTCGCAGTAAAGAGGAATGGCATCTGATGGCATTACTCCAATTTCTGCAGCAAACTTCTTGTACCAGAATGCTTCCTTTGCAGCCTCTGATGCAGCTATATATTCTGCTTCCATGGTGGAATCTGCTATCACAGTTTGCTTGGAACTCTTCCAGCTGACAGCTCCACCATTGCACACAAACAGACTTCCAGATGTCGACTTTCGATCATCTATATCGGACATGAAGTCCGAGTCTGTGTATCCCTGGAACTTGGAGTTCTCCATTACCAAAGACCAACATCATATCCTTAGTTCTTCTCAAGTACTTAAGGATACATTTCACAGAAGTCCAGTGTTCTTCACCTGGATTTGACTGATATCTGCTTGTGACACTCACAGCATGGGCTATATCAGGTCGTGTACATAGCATGGCATACATGAGGCTCCCTATTGCAGAAGCATAAGGGATCTTGCTCATGCGTTCTATTTCCTCAGGTGTGCTGGGGCACATCTTCTTGGAAAGATGAATACCATGTCTGAAGGGTATTAATCCCCTCTTAGAGTTTTCCATACTAAACCTCTTTAGTACTTCCTCTATGTACATCTTCTGTGAAAGTCCTAGCATCCTATTCGGTCTATCCCTATAGACCTTAATTCCTAGAATAAAGGATGCTTCACCTAGGTCTTTCATGGAGAATTCCTTGGACAACCACATCTTGACTGATGTCAACATGGGAATATCATTCCCAATAAGGAGGATGTCATCCACGTACAATACGAGGAAGACAACAGCGCTCCCACTGACCCTTTTGAAAACACATGGTTCCTCTTCATTTTTGATGAAACCAAACTTTTTGATCACATCATTGAAACGAGTGTTCCAGCTCCGAGATGCTTGCTTAAGTCCATATATGGACCTTTGCAGCTTGCAAACCTTGTGATCAGTATCACTGGATGTGAAACCTAGCGGCTGTTCCATATAGATATCTTCCTCAAGATATCCATTTAGGAATGCCGTTTTCACGTCCATTTGCCATATTTCATAATCGAAATAGGCTGCAACAGGCAAGCAATGTGCGGATGGATTTTAGCATAGCTACTGGGGAAAAGGTATCCTGATAGTCAATGCCTTCGCGTTGACTATAACCTTTTGCCACCAGTCTAGCCTTGAATGTCTCCACATTCCCATCTGCACCAATCTTTCTCTTGAAGATCCATTTACACCCAATAGGTACTATACCTTCTGGTGGATCTACCAAGGTCCAGACTTGGTTTGAGTGCATCGAGTCAATTTCTGACTTCATTGCCTCTAAGCCATTTCTCGGAGTCGATATCTGATATCGCCTCGTTGTAGGTTTTGGGATCATCACCATGAGCACCATTACCTATGAGGAACATTTCCTCTACATCCTCTGAAATAATACCTAAGTATCTTTCAGGGGGACGGGAAACTCTTTCCGATCTACGAGGTGGAGGAGGTAGTGTTCTTATTGGCTCAACCTGATTTGGTTCCACTTGGTCCTTAGCTCGTTCTGCTTGTGAGACTTTCTCATCAAGCTTAATCTGCTTTCCAATGCCACTATCTTGAATAAACTATTTTTCAAGAAATATGGCATGTCGACTCACAATCACATTGTGGTCTTCTGGAATGTAGAAATAGTATCCTAATGACTCTTTAGGATATCCTATGAATCGAGCTCTAAAGGACCTAAACTCTAACTTGTCCGCTTGTTGTCTTTTGACATGAGCCGGACAACCCCAAATTCTGAGATGACTCAGACTTGGTTTCTTACCGTGCCATATCTCATACGGTGTGGTAGGAACGGTTTTAGAGGGAACCCTATTCAGTAGATAGATTGAAGTTAATAATGAGTGTCCCCAAAGAAAATCAGGGAGGTCTGTGAAGCTCATCATGGATCGAACCATATCCAATAGAGTCCGATTTCTCCATTCTGAAACCCCGTTGAGTTGAGGTGTTCCTGGTGGAGTCCATTGAGAGACTATGCCATTTTCCTTAAGATAGTCTAGGAATTCCCGGCTAAGGTATTCACCTCCTCGATCTGATCGAAGAACCTTAATGGGTTTTCCAGTTTGTTTTTCTACTTCATGTCTGAATTCTTTGAACTTTTCAAAAGCTTCAGACTTGTGTCTCATAAGATACACATACCCATACCTAGACAGATCATCGGTAAAGGTAATGAAGTAGACAAAATTGCCTCTAGCCGGCACATCAAATGGGCCGCACACATCAGTATGTACTAGGGCAAGGAGATCTGTGGCCCTCTCCCCATGTCCAACAAAAGGGAGTTTAGTCATTTTGCCTTGAAGACAAGATTCACAAGTTGGATATGACTCAAAAGTCAATGGACTCAATAGCCCATTTTTCTCCAATTTGTTGAATCCTATCTTCTGCTATATGACCTAATCTCAGGTGCCATAGATATCTGTCGTTTGGACTATCCCTAGGTCGTTTGGCATTCACGTTTTGCTCGATAGTTAGAAATAGGTACATCAATATGTAGCTGATAAAGACCATTAATAAGGAAACCATTTGCAATTTTATTTCTTTCATAAAGAATGTTACAATGGTCCTTAAAGAAGGTGATCACATAACCTTCTTGTGCTAAGCATGAAACAGAAATCAAATTCCTGCTAGCTGCAGGCACATAATAACAGTCTTTTAAAACTAAGTCTAAACCAGATGGTAATCGCAAGAGGGTATGTTCCCACGGCTACTGCAGCAACTCTTGCTCCATTACCGATGCGTAGGATCATGTCTCCATCCCTCAGCCTCCTGCTATCCTCAAGACCCTGCATAGAAGTGCACAGATGAGCACTAGAACCAGAGTCAAGCACCCAACTGGATGCAGAAGAAACCGTAAGGTTAGACTCAATAACGAGCATACCTCCAGAAGGACCTTCCTTCTTGTTCTTCAGGGTGGCCAGGTAAGTAGGGCAGTTCCGCTTCCAATGGCCGTCGCTGTTGCAATGGAAACACTTTCCTTTGACCATCGGCCTTTTTCTTCGGCTTCTGCCTTCTTCTTCTTTGATCCTTCCACCTTTTGCTTTTTCACAGACTTCTTTTTCTTTCCATAAGACTTTCTTTTGGAAGAAGTCCGTTCCATAGCAAGAACTGAGCCTTTAGAACCTTTCATAGAAAGCTCAGCGGTAACCAGCATATTCATTAACTTCGGCCAAGGAATTTTGAAGTTTATGCATGTGGTAATTCATGATGAATTGCCCATATGCATCAGTCAAGGATTGCAGAATAATATCGTTCTGCAGATCCAAGTCCAACTTCACACCGAGCTTCTCAAGCTCTTCCATGTCCTTGATCATTGTCAGACAGTGATCTTGGACTGACTGCCCATCACGCATCTTAGCCTTAAAAAGTCATTTCGTGACTTGATATTTGGCTGCGCGACTCTGTTCACCAAACATCTCCTGCAGGTGAGCCAACATTTGGCGAGCAGTCCCGATATCTTCATGTTGGCGCTGGAGCTCATCAGACATCGAGCCCAACATGTAATATCTGGCCTTATTATCTTCGTCTAATCCATTTTTCCAGAGACGCTCTCTGTTCAGTGGATGGACGGGCTGGTAAGGTGGGAGGGTCCTGGTCCAAAACATGGGTTAACTTCTCAAACCCAAAATAATTTTGTAGTTCCTGAGCCAATCTTTATAATTGGGTCCAGTCAGTCTATGTGTGTCCAGGATACGTGCCAATGGGTTGGACGCAGACATTTTCCTATGGAGAGTCAAAGATTCTAGTTAGATATTGTAATTTTGACTTGACCAATTTGTTTAGGGATTTTATTTTTAAACAAATTAGCTCCCACTATTTTCTCGGATCCCTACACTCCCTCTGTATAGATGCGAAAATCTCCACGATTAATGATTTCTAGTGGGTGGTGCGGTCTCACCAACTGACTCATCACCTCACCTAACAGTTATTGGTGATGGGTTAGCCAATGAGTGAACAACTCTTGTTCAATGATTCTCTAATCATGGTGCACCCAAACTTGGTCTCTAATTCATGAATCTCACCGTATCCGGAATATTGATCCACTCCTTAGTTAAGTCAGACCCACCATTTGCATAGACTGGGTTCCTAATTGAGTCTCTCACCGTATCCGAAATATTGAGCCCAACTCATCCTCCAGCCCATAGCATCCAATGCCTAATAGACATGGTTGCATCTTCCCGGTGCAACTGAGCCACTGTATCCAGCCGAGAACAATCAACCCCGGGAAGGGCCCGCACATCTACAATGGTGGAAGACCTCAGACTTAATCTTTTCTTAGGGAGAATTGATTCAGGTCTCATTAAACTAGACTTGGCTTAGTCATAACAATTATGACTAACCTAGTGGCATGGGTTAGCTCGGATTATTGACCACCTCAGATCAGAACTGTGTCAACAGATATGGCCAGGTAAGTGAGACCGGTGGAAGGAATATGCCATTAACTCGTACAAGAACGCATTCAGGTCGAGTAGCTTCCAATTAAAAACCAGTCGGTCGTATGTGCCAAACTTACCTTAGACACCAAATTGTTGAGTCAGAACCAATTGGGTTAGCCTACAATCCAGACTCTAACCTCTGAGCCTAATTAGGTCTTGCTTGATCGTGACTCGATCTTGACCCAGACTTAATCCTATTAGGCTGGTCAATTTAAGCATTGTTGATCCCATCTAACCAACTCTTGATTCGGTTTGATCAATCGCTTAGACCTAATTGAGCTACCCAAGCCCGAACCCAGTATTATGAATATGTCTTAGATCTGAAATTCTTAATTTTAGACCTAATTAATATTTCATAATCTTAATTCCTAATTAAGTAGGGTTCATAAACAAAATATGCACAATAAATCCTAGGATTTTAGAATCTAGGGTTTTACAGAAAGTAAATTTAGATTTCTGATTAAGGATGAATGTACAGCACTGCTACACATCATAAGAACACCCCATCGGATGGAAGGAGAGGGCCTTTAAACCCTTCTTCATGAAGGAAAATCCTAATTTTTCGGACCAGGTTCGTTCAGATCTGATCAGATCAAGAGATATATTTCAATTTTTTTTCTCTTTGATCTAGATCAAATCTAGGATATTTCAAATTTGATTTTTATTATTTTAATAACTAAAATAAAATTAGATAAATTAAATCAAATTTAATTTATCTTGAAGTGGATAATCCTATTACCCGATGATGATCTTGTGAGCAACGGAAGGTTCTGGATCTAGTCATGCAAGTGCCTGACCTCTATCGATATCCACTCAGGTTGGATCTAGAGATCCTCTTCTTCTCTATCACATCTCCAAAAATTAGATCTAGATCTGATCTAGAGGATCTTCAAAATACCTTTCGAAGATTAGCAATCGTCCTTTGCAGCAGTGAAGCCTTCTAGCTTTCAGTCATCTTTCTCTCATCTAGATTGCACCAACCAAGAGTCCAAACCTCTTTGGACATGGAGAGGAGAGGGAGAAGGTGCTTTGGCATGGAGGAGGAGTGGAGAAGCAATCTTGGGGCATGGAGAATTATGATTTCCAATCATCATTTGAGTTGGGCGCAGGGTCTTATTTATAGACTAAGCATGATCCAACTCCTCTTCTTCCCAACCAATCACAACTCTTTATGAAATCAGATCTAAATCTGATTGGTGGGAATAGAGTCCCCTGGATTCCTCCTTAGAGGGTGCCTAAGACCAGTCAAAGTTGGTTCTTAGGAGAACTCTAATTGGAATCCAAAAAGGAGATGGAGTCCTTGTCCAACAGGGACTCCTGGGCGCCTCCAACTTGGGCACATGCCAAGGGTGGCATGTGCCCTCCTCCTTGCCAGGTTCTGGCAGGGGGACAGGCCCCCACCAGCTCTCCAATAGGTGCATGACATGTGGTCAAAAGTCAAAGTATCAATGGTCAATGTTTGACCAGTCAAAGATCAACTTTTGATCAAGGTCAAAGGACGAAAAATGGCAGGTGATCAAAAATGGCAGGTAGTGTCTTACAAAATAAGACAACCTTTTCTGACTTGGACAAGCTCCAGTCAGACAAACTGAAGGCTTCTAAATGAGTACAAACTCCTTTGGCTCAGTCAGGACAACTATTTATGATATTAATAATGATTATTCATGTCTTAAATTTTCATGAGTTAATAATGATTATTCATGTCTTAAATTTTTGACTCTTGAAAATATGAATTATCATTACCATTAACTCAAAGGATGTATCACAGACACTAAATACATATATGTGATAGAAAATAACCTTTTTTATTGATATTAGTCAGAATTATAATTTTATCCTTAGAAGTGTATTACAAGTGTCAGCCAATTCTGGCTTCTAGGGCACATATATCTAATAATCTCCCACTTATCCTAAAGCCAATTGGCTACAAGTCTAAGTCCGATCTTCTCAAGGTGGGCTTCGATCTTCTACTGATCCAATGGCTTTGTAAGTGAGTCTGCCACATTATCTATGGAGTTGACTCTCTTGACCTCCATATAATCCTTCTCGAGGTAATCGCGGATGAGGTGGTATCGCCGCTCAATGTGCTTAGATTTCTAGTGAGACCTCGGCTCCTTAGCAAGGGCTATGGCACCATTGTTGTCACAGTATAGAGGAATGGCATCTGATGGCATTACTCAAATTTCTGCAGCAAACTTCTTGTACCAAAATACTTCCTTCGCAGCCTCTAATGCAATGATATATTCTGCTTCTATGTTGGAATCTGCTATCACAGTTTGCTTGGAACTCTTCCAGCTAACAACACCACCATTGCACACAAACAGACTTCTAGATGTAGACTTTCGATCATCTACATCGGACATAAAATCTGAGTCTGTGTATCCCTGGACTTGGAGTTCTCCATTACCAAAGTCCAACATCATATCCTTAGTTCTTCTCAAGTACTTAAGGATACATTTCACAGAAGTCCAGTGTTCTTCACCTAGATTTGACTGATATCTGCTTGTGACACTTACAGCATGGGCTATATCAGGTCGTGTACATAGCATGGCATACATGAGGCTCCCTATTGCGGAAGCATAAGGGATCTTGCTCATGCGTTCTATTTCCTCAGGTGTGCTAGGGCACATCTTCTTGGAAAGATGAATACCATGTCTGAAGGATATTAATCCCCTCTTAGAGTTTTCCATACTAAACCTCTTTAGTACTTCCTCTATGTACATCTTCTGTGAAAGTCCTAGCATCCTATTTGGTCTATCCCTATAGACCTTAATTCCTAGAATAAAGGATGCTTCACCTAGGTCTTTCATGGAGAATTCCTTGGACAATCATATTTTGACTATCATCAACATGGGAATATCATTCCCAATAAGAAGGATGTCATCCATGTACAATACGAGGAAGACAACAGTGCTCCCACTGACCTTTTTGAAGACACATGGTTCCTCTTCATTTTTAATGAAACCAAATATTTTGATCACATCATTGAAATGAGTGTTCCAGCTTTGAGATGCTTGCTTAAGTCCATATTTGGATCTTTGCAGCTTGCAAACCTTATGATCAGTATCACTAGATGTGAAACCTAGCAGTTGTTCCATATAGATATCTTCCTCAAGATATCCATTCAAGAATGTCGTTTTCACATCCATTTGCCATATTTCATAGTCGAAATAGGCTGCAATAGCAATGTGCGGATGGATTTTAGCATAGCCACTGGAGAAAAGGTATCCTGATAGTCAATGCCTTCGCATTGACTATAACCTTTTGCCACTAGTCTAGCCTTGAATGTCTCCACATTCCCATTTGCACCAATCTTTCTCTTGAAGATCCATTTACACCCAATAGGTACTATACCTTCTGGTGGATCTACCAAGGTCCAGACTTGGTTTGAGTACATCGAGTCAATTTCTGACTGCATTGCCTCTAGCCATTTTTCGGAGTCGATATCTGATATCACCTCGTTGTAGGTTTTGGGATCATCACCATGAGCACCATTACCTATAAAAAACATTTCCTCTACTTCCTCTAAAATAATACCTAAATATCTTTCAGGGGGACGAGAAACTCTTTCCAATCTACGAGGTGGAGGAGGTAGTGTTCTTATTGGCTAAACGTGATTTGGTTCCAATTGGTCCTTAGCTCGTTGTACTTATGAGACTTTCTCATCAAGCTTAATCTACTTTCCAATGCCGCTATCTTGAATAAACTATTTTTCAAGAAAGATGGCATGTCGACTCACAATCACATTATGGTCTTTTGGAATGTAGAAATAGTATCCTAATGACTCTTTAGGATATCCTATGAATCAAGCTCTAAAGGACCTAAACTCTAACTTGTCCGCTTGTTGTCTTTTGACATGAGCCGGACAATCCCAAATTCTAAGATGACTCAAACTTAGTTTCTTACCATGCCATATCTCATATGGTGTGGTAGGAATGATCTTAGAGGGAACCCTATTCAGTAGATAAATTAAAGTTAACAATGAATGTCCCCAAAAAAAATTAGGGAGGTCTGTGAAGCTCATCATGGATCGGACCATATCCAATAGAGTCCGATTTCTCCATTCTGAAATCCCGTTGAGTTGAGGTGTTCCTAATGGAGTCCATTGAGAGACTATGCCATTATCCTTGAGATAGTCTAGGAATTTTTGGCTAAGGTATTCACCTCCTCGATCTGATCGAAGAACCTTAATGGGTTTTTCAATTTATTTTTCTACTTCATATCTGAATTCTTTGAACTTTTCAAAAGCTTCAGACTTGTGTCTCATAAGATACACATACCCATACCTAGACAGATCATCGGTAAAGGTAATGAAGTAGACAAAATTGCCTCTAGCCGATACATCAAATGGGCCGCACACATCAGTATGTACTAGGGCAAGGAGATCTATGGCCCTCTCCCCATGTCCTACAAAAGGAAGTTTGGTCATTTTGCCTTGGAGACAAGATTCACAAGTTGGATATGACTCGAAAGTCAATGGACTCAATAGCCCATTTTTCTCCAATTTGTTAATCCTATCTTCTGCTATATGACCTAATCTTAGGTGCCATAGATATCTATCGTTTGGACTATCCCTAGGTCGTTTGGCATTCACATTTTGCTCGAATAAGGAGCATACCTCCAGAAGGACTTTCCTTCTTATTCTTCAGGGTGGCCAGATAAGTAGGGCAGTTTTGCTTCCAATGGTCATTGCTGTTGCAATGGAAACACTTTTCTTTGGCAGCAGCTTTCATCTTCGGCTCTGCCTTCTTCTTCTTTGCTCCTTCCACCTTCTGCTTTTCCACATACTTCTTTTTCTTTCAATAAGACTTTCTTTTGGAAGAAGTCTGTTTCATAGCAAGAACTGAGCCTTTAGAACCTTTCATAGAAAGCTCAGCGGTGATCAGCATATTCATTAATTCGGCTAAGAAATTTTAAAGTTTATGCATGTGGTAATTCATAATGAATTGCCCATATGCATCAATCAAGGATTGCAGAATAATATCATTCTGCAGATCCAAGTCTAACTTCACACCGAGCTTCTTAAGCTCTTCCATGTCCTTGATCATCATAGATAATGATCTTGGACTGACTGCCCATCATGCATCTTAGCCTTAAAAAGTTATTTCGTGACTTGATACTTGGCTGCGCGACTCTGTTCACCAAACATCTCCTATAGGTGAGCCAACATTTGACGAGCAGTTTCGATATCTTCATGTTGGTGCTGGAGCTCATCAGACATCGAGCCCAACATGTAATATCTGGCCTTATTATCTTCGTCTATCTAACTAGAGATGCTCTCTATTCAGTGGATGGACGGGCTGGTAAGGTGGGAGGATCCTGATCCAATACATGGGTTAA
>QRFJ01001245.1:0-105487 GCA_006176705.1 Cocos nucifera | reverse complement strand
TTCATTCTTATGATTAGACGACCAAGAGGAACGCCTTAATCAGGAACATGCAATACTACAAAATAGTTTTAGATCTATATCATATATCTCATATACAAATTAGATCTAATCATGGCATATTTTGCATACATCTCATGTATCAAATCATGCATATTTTCAGATCTAAATTATCTCATAATAATCTAAAAAATTAGATTTAAATTGATCTAATCAAAATAAATTCTAATCTAGACAATTATGTAGAACTATTCTACAACTAGTCTAGACATGCATCAATCATATCTCATATGATGTTTAAAATTAAATAATTTTTATTTGCTATTTTTTAGATGTTATTATAATAATTATAATATCAAAAAATAGTAAATAAATAGATCTAAAATATAATTTAATCAAATTAAATTGAAAACATACAAGACTATTCTATAGAACTATTCTATTTTAGAACTAGTCATGCATATTTTCAATCTTAGATCCAAATCATTTAATTTTAATTTTTCTGAATTTAGATCTGATCATAACTTATGTAAAATCTAAAATCACTTATTTTTTAATTAAAATTCAGATCTAAATACTTTAGAACCTTGGCTCTAATACTAGTTGAAGAAAAATTCTGATTTCTCGGACCAGGTTCGTTCAGATCTGATCAGATCAAGAGATATATTTCAAAAATTTTTTCTCTTTGATCCTAATTCAGATCTGAGATATTTTAGATCTAATTCTTATTATTTTAATAATTAAAATAAAATCTAGATAAATTAAATCAAATTTAATTTATCTTGATGTAGGGTAATCCTATTACCCATTGATGATCCTATAAGCAGCGAAAGGTTCTGGATCTAGCCATGCAAGTGCCTGGCCTCTATCAGTATCCACTCGGACTGGATCTAGAGATCCTCTTCTTCTCTATCACATCTCCAAAAATTAGATCTGGATCTGATCTGGAGGATCTTCAAAACTAACTTTTCGAAGATCAGCAGTTGTCCTTTGCAGCAGTGCAGCCTTCTAGCTTTCTGTCACCTTTCTCTCATCTAGATTGCACCAACCAATCCAAACTCTTTTGGATGTGGAGAGGAGAGGGAGAAGGATGGGCTTTGGCATGGAGGAAGAGGGAGAGAGGCAGCCTTGGGGCATGGGAATTGTTTTTGATCAGATACTTAATTTGAGTTGGGCGTAGGGTCTTATTTATAGACCGTGCGTGATCCAACTCCTCTTCTTCCCAACCAATCACAACTCTTTATGAAATCAGATCTAAATCTGATTGGTGGGAATAGAGTCCCCTGGATTCCTCCTTAGAGGGTGCCTAAGACCAGTCAAAGTTGGTTCTTAGGAGAACTCTAATCGGAATCCAAAAAGGAGATGGAGTCCCTATCCAACAGGGACTCCTGGGCGCCTCCAACTTGGGCACACGCCAAGGGTGGCGTGCGCCCTCCTCCTTGCCTAGGTTCTGGTAGGGGGACAAGCCCTCACCAGCTCTCCAATAGGTGCATGACATGTGGACAAAAGTCAAAGTATCAATGGTCAACATTTGACCAGTCAAAGGTCAACTTTTGACCAAAGTCAAAGGACGAGAAATGGCAGGTGACCAAAAATGGCAGGTAATGTCTTACAAAATAAGACAACCTTTTCTGACTTGGACAAGCTCCAGTCAGACCAAGTGAAGGCCTCTGATCGAGCACAAACTCCTTTGGCTCAGTCAGGACAACTATTTATGATAGTAAAAGAAGAACGTTAGGTTCAATCGAGTGCTAGCACGATTTTCCTTGAACCTAATTGAATCTCATTCAGATCAATTGAACTGGATCAGTTCAATTGATGATCACCAGATTCAAACCCTTGTTTGTGTGACCCAGTTAGGTTCAGTTCTATATGGTAATGGGATATGTCATGATCTCTATCATCGACATCATCGAAACTCCTTTCGATGGATCAGAACTCTTCTGATTCGAACAGCTAGAATGATCGATCATCTAAATCATTCTAATTGCTCCCAAAATCCACCAGTGACACCTAGCAGTATATGGTGGCAACCCATCAGAGCTGAATGCGAACCTCTTGGTGCAGCTACCTATGTGATTAAGTTCTTCTATCTTGAGCCCCGATCAGATTAGGGTTAAGGTGAACTCGTCAAACCCTAGTTTCTGTCATATGATGTAATCATTCGATTCAAGTCCGATGTGAAAACCTAAATAGAAACTCTTTCTATTATTTCACTCTACCATGGCCATGGAACTTCTGGACTTGATTCTCATGATCATCATAGGGCTGCTCCTCTACCACCGAGGTAGATAGATTCCATCTTGATGCTATCCAGTTCCTACAATGAACATGCTATAGCCAACATACACCTCAGGGTTCTGAATGGCTAGGAGATCGAGTAATGGTGTAGTCAAACTATAACACCCTCAAGGTGAACTGCCGATGCATCTCAGGTCAAAGAACCAGACACACTACTGCAGCATCGAGTCAGTCATTGATGAGAAGGTAGACTCCCTAATGACTACTCGAGGTGGTCACGCTCAGTGCCCTCATTCTCTAACGAGTACCTATACTCTCGCTCCGGTGTCTCCACACCGTAGACTCAAGACTCATCTACTAAAGAGAAGCGATTGTACACCAACCTTCCGGATCAATCACCATCCTCGTGATGATCCTATGGTCGGGAGCATTTTATGAGTTAATAATGATTATTCATGTCTTAAATTTTCAACTCTTGAAAATATGAATTATCATTACCATTAACTCAAAGGATGTATCACAGACACTAAATACACATATGTGATAGAAAATAACCCTTTTTATTGATATTAGTCAAAATTATAATTTTGCCCTTAGAAGTGTATTACAAGTGTCAGCCAATTCTGGCTTCTAGGGCACATATATCTAACACTTCATTCTTATGACCGGACGGTCAAGAGGAACGCCTTAATCAGGAACATGTAATACTATAAAATAGTTTTAGATCTATATCATATATCTTATATACAAATTAGATCTAATCATGGCATATTTTGCATACATCTAATGTATCGAATCATGCATATTTTCAGATCTAAATTATCTCATAATAATCTAAAAAATTAGATTTAAATTGATCTTATCAAAATAAACTCTAATCTAGACAACTATGTAGAACTATTCTACAACTAGTCTAGACATGCATCAATCATATCTCATATGATGTTAAAATTAAATAATTTTTATTTACTATTTTTTAGATATTATTATAATAATTATAATATTAAAAAATAAGTAAATAAATAGATCTAAAATATAATTTAATCAAATTAAATTATAAACATGCAAGACTATTCTATAGAACTATTCTATTTTAGAACTAGTTCATGCATATTTTGCAATCTTAGATCCAAATCATTTAATTTTAATTTTTCTGAATTTAGATCTGATCATAACTTATGTAAAATCTAAAATTACTTATTTTTTGATTAAAATAAATTTAAAATCAGATCTAAATACTTTAGAACCTTGGCTCTGATATCAGTTGAAGGAAAAATCCTAATTTTTCGGATCAGGTTCGTTCAGATCTGATCGGATCAAGAGATATATTTCAAAAAAAAATTTCTTTGATTCATAATTAGATCTGGGATATTTTAGATCTAATTTTTATTATTTTAATAATTAAAATAAAATTTAGATAAATTAAATTAAATTTAATTTATCTTGATGTAAGGTAATCCTATTACCCATTGATGATCCTATAAGCAGCGAAAGATTCTGGATCTAGCCATGCAACTGCCTGGCCTCTACCGATATCCACTTGGATTGAATCTAAAGATCCTCTTCTTCTCTATCACGTCTCCAAAAATTAGATCTAAATCCGATTTGGAGGATCTTCAAAATAGCTTTCGAAGATCAGCAGTTGTCTTTTGCAGCAGCGCAGCCTTCTAGCTTTCTATCGCCTTTCTCTCACCTAAATCACACCAACTTAATTCCCAAACTACTTTGGGCATGGAGAGGAGAGGGAGAAGATGGGCTTGGCATGGAGGAGGAGGAGAGAGGCAGCCTTGGGGTGTGGGAATTATACTTTTGTGATGCTCCTTGAGTTGGGCGCAGGGTCTTATTTATAGTCTGTGCGTGATCCAACTCCTCTTCTTCCCAACCAATCATAACTCTTTATGAAATTAGATCTAAATCTGATTGGTGGGAATAGAGTCTCTTGGATTTATCCTTAGATGGCACCTAAGACCAGTCAAAGTTGGTTCTTAGGAGGAGTCTAATCGGAATCCAAAAAAGAGATGGAGTTCCTGTCCAACAGGAACTCCTGGGAGCCTCAAACTTGGGTGCACGCCACCCTTGGCATGTGCCCTCCTCCTTGCCAGGTTCTGGCAGGGGGACAAACCTCCACCAGCTCTCCAGTAGGTGCGTGACATATGGATAGAAGTCAAAGTGTCAATGGTCAACATTTGACCAATCAAAGGTCAACTTTTGACCAAAGTCAAAGGACAAGAAATGGCAGGTGACCAAAAATGGTAGGTATTATCTTACAAAATAAGACAACCCTTTTCTAACTTGGATAGACTCCAATCAGATCAAGTGAAGGCCTCTGATCGAGCACAAACTCCTTTAGCTCAGTTAGGACAAATATTTATGATAGTAAAAGAAGAATATTAGGTTCAATCGAGTGCTAGAACGATTTCCTTGAACCTAATTGAATCTCATTCAGATCAGTGAACTGGATTGGTTCAATTGATGATCACTAGATTCAAACCCTTGTTTGTGTGACCTAGTTAGGTTCAGTTCTATATAGTAATGGGATATGTCATAATCTCTATCATCAACATCATCGAAACTCCTTTCGATGGATCAAAACTCTTCTGATTCGAACAGCTAGAATGATCGATCATCTAAATCATTCTAATTGCTCCTAAAATCTATCAGTGACACCTAGTAGTATATGGTGGCAACCCATCAGAGCTGAATGCGAACCTCTTGATGTAGCTACCTATGTGATTAAGTTCTTCTATCTTGAGCCCCGATCAGATTAGGGTTAAGGTGAACTCGTCAAACCCTAGTTTCTATCATATGATGCAATCATTCAATTCAAGTCTAATGTGAAAACCTAAATAAAAACTCTTTCTATCATTTCACTCTGCTATGGCCATGGGCTTCTGGAGTTGATTCTCATGATCATCATAGGGCTGCTCCTCTACCATCGAGGTAGATGGATTCTATCTTGATGCAATCCCGTTCCTACAATGAGCATGATATAGCCAACATACACCTCAGGATTCTAAATGGCTAGAAGACCAAGTTATGGTGTAGTCAAACTATAACACCCTTAAGGTGAACTGTCGATGCACCTCAGATCAAAAAATCAGACACACCACTGCAGCATCAAGTCAGTCATTGATGAGAAGGTAGACTTTCTAATGACTACTCGAGGTAGTCACGCTCAGTGCCCTCATTCTCTAACGAGTATCTGTACTCTCGCTCTGGTGTCTCCACACCGTAGACTCAAGACTCATCTACTAAAGAGAAGTGATTGTATGCCAACCTTTCGGATCAATCACCATCCTCATGATGATCCTATGGTTGGGAGCATTTTATGAGTTAATAATGATTATTCATTTCTTAAATTTTTGACTCTTGAAAATATTAATTATCATTACCATTAACTTAAAGGATGTATCACAGACACTAAATACATATATGTGATAGAAAATAACCCATTTTATTGATTATAGTCAAGATTACAATTTTGCACCTAGAAGTGTATTACAAGTGTCAGCCAATTCTGGCTTCTAGGGCACATATATCTAATAATAAAAATATTAATTTTTAAAAATAAAAATAAATTAATGCTTTAATTGGTATATTTATGGTAATTATCACACCCCTTAACATAAACTTGCTCATCCTTGAGTAAAGAAAGAATTTAGTTTTAGATATCTTTTAATTTTAGAATTTCAAATTTTACCAAGTAATTTTCAAAATGACCATTGATGTTCAGTAGAGTGTAAGTGAGGTATGTCATTGGAGTATTAATATGTTGCCCAGCTATGCAACTCAAGAGGGGTTGGGGGGTGAATTGGGTTTTTAAGAAAAAATTAAACTTAAAAATAGAATTACAAGATGTGCTTTTGAAATTTTAAGTGAAGTGAGGTGAGTTAGGTAAGTAAGATGCAAAAGCTTAATTTAAATGGAAAGAAGTAAACACAATAGAGCAAGTAAGGAGGAAGAAGAAAGAACAACTTAAACAAGATGATTTATAGTGGTTTGGTGCCAACCTTATATTATTCTAGATGGCTGCTATGATATTAATCTATTGGGAACAATCCTTGCTACTCAATGATTGCGGAAACAACAACAAGAATCCACGAAAAGGGATGGCCTTTTTGTTGAAACCCTAGCAAATCCTAGTGCATAGAGAAAAGGAAGAGAACGAGATAGGAAGAGAGATTTTAGGAAGAAAAGGCTTGTATTGAATCCGTGCTTAGTTTACAAAATTCAGTATAGAGATATATACCTGATCAAATAAGATCCAACCTAAAAAACTCTCCTAGCTAACCTAATGTGATGCACTCCTCGAGCCCATGTACACCCACATCTCCCATGCATACATCCATTGGACAAATCCTCGTCCAATCCAAAGGTTAAACCCCTTAGGACCTTACAAACCAAGACCCTAAGTTCTTAGGAGTAAATCCAATCTCAGGCTAGAATAGAAATTATGTTCTGCTCTATTCACCGCTAGAGTGGGCTCAATCAGTAGTCGGGCCGGCTCGATGGTGTTGTCTCCTATGAGAGCCTGAATCACTACTCTCTACTCTACTGCTCGATCGATTCTCCTAGGGTTTGAGTCGGCTCAGTCTCTATTTGGGCTGACTTTGGCACGAATCGAGCTAGCTCTTCTAATGTATCAGCCTGATACACTTTCTAAACTTTTGCTCGAGCCAGCTCTCTCAGGATTCGGGCTGGCTCTTCTTCAGCTCGGGCTGGCTCTTTTGATAAGATCTAAGCTAGCTTTTCTGAAGTATTTGCTGAAACTTTTTGATGGTTGATTCTATTCGCTCCTTACTCTCTTTCCACCTACTTTCAAGACTTGAGAGTACCATACCCGACCACACACCTTGCACCTACATCCACTCCTCAAGCTCCTACTTGAAAATTTTAATCTACTAATGTATTCAATCGAATACAACATCGGATGCTCCAACCGTCGCTATCCTAACCTAAAAAACTTATTTTCTGGATATAAGCCAATCTAATACAATCCGGTTTAAGTTTTGGATCAACCTTCCTAAGCTTTGGAAATTCCTAAAAGTTTGAGCCCCAAAATAGTAAAATAGAGTGAAAGAGGATGTACAAGTTTAGCACACTTAGCTCCTTAATGAGCGCAATAAAGATTTAAAAAATCTTTACACAAACTAGAAAAAACTTTTAAAAATTCTCTCAAAGAGATTAAAGATTTGAATGCACATTGGAGAAGTGATTGAGCTTGAAATCAATGCTTCTCTTGCTTAGGGCTGAGCTTTCCTTGAGCTAAATATTCACTTGATTTTCTTGATAATTTTCTTCCTTTTTGAATGCTTTTAAACCCTCATTCAATGCTGGAAGATGAGCAGTAGCCATTTGTAGCTATTGCAGATCACTTAGGAAATATTTAATGCATTGAATGGAGAAAAAAAATAGTCGTTATAGGAATTTTCTTCGTAGGGGGTGTCCGTTAGGTCACCCCTCTGCATTTTGTATCTTATGCACAGAACCTGCAAGAGGCACCCCGTAGGTCACTCCTTTTTTCATCAGGCACCCTAGAGGTCACCTCTTTTAGCATGCAAGTGCCAAAACAGCATTCCGATCCTATGTACCACTGTGCCAATGAAAAAGGGTCGACCTAGGGATCACCCTCTTTTGTCCAAAATATTATATCTTCACTTTTAAGCTTCTAAATAATTTGAGACCACCTCCAAATGAATCGACATCATATAGAAGTTCTTGAGGCTTCCAAAAAATTTTAATTTTTGCTCCAACTTAAGCAAATTTTAAATTGACTAATTTTTTAACCAAGTTTTTGCAACACAAAAATTCTTGACAATCCTGAAATGACTTTTAAAAATATCTCCAAAAATAAAAATTATTAGTAACCATCTCAATTATTTTGTACTCATCAAAATCATTCCTAGGGGCAACAATCTCCTCTTTTTTGATGATGACAAAATAATTGAGTATAAGCAAAATAATACATATATAAAATATTAAGAAATTTGATTTTATGAATTTACATCACTTGAACATTATGGCCATCATTTGAATAATCTTGCATCAAGAATAGTTCAATGATTGCTAATAATTAAGCATTAAGCATTTTGAAAATTTGCAAATTTATGAAAAATAACTTGAAAAATTGAAAAATTTTAAATTTTAAATTTCTATCTTATTTCCTTTGTTAATTTGCTTATTGCTCATTTCTATTTTTGTACTCCCCATTTTTGACATCATCAATTTTGATCTTAAGGGATTTTTAAAGAAAATGAGAAAAGGCTCTCCCTCACTTTATTCCATATGTTTTCCTATAAAATCAAGAGTTTATAAAGAAAACAAGATATATAGCAATCATATAGGGCAAGCAAGATAGTGTTTACAGCATACTATAATAGGAATCTTAAACCATACATAAGAATTGATTCAAAAAACAACCAAATAATATCATCATGTATATATGTAAAAACATCACACATAAATGTTAGAACATAAAACCATAAAAATAAGAATCAGTACCATCACACACAATCGAAGTCATAAAAACATAAATGTTAGAACATAAAGCCAAAAAGTTGATAGGTCATAAGTCATCAATACATATAAAAAATCATGGATATCTAAAAAATGCAACCATCCATGACTTAACCATCAACAATACAAGGTCATGGGCCTTTAGCTACAATCTCAAGGAAAAATATAAGGAAGATTAAGCTAGCTCTAAAGATTAAATCTCCTAGATCCACTAGAATCAAAAGCTGCATCAGAATCAGAAATATCATATGGAGTGTCGGGAGCAAGGCCACGAGGATGACTACGACCAAGTTTGCCTTGACACCAAAAGGATGAACTAGCACGAGCTGATATAGCACGAACAGGAGGTTGAGAAGGTCCAATAGCAAATTAAGAAGTCTCAGATAGGAGAATGAGTCTAATGGAGTCAAGCTGTCCCACTGTTCTCGATAATGACTACATGACAGAACCAAATATAGTAGTGATAACTGTTGGATCCTAGTACCTCTCTGATATCAATTGTTGGAGAGAAGAAGAATAAAGTAGATGGCCAGCACCTAGGGCTTAAAGTTGGAACCAGAGAGAAAAGAGTAGAGAGTTTGACATCCACTCCTTATTTGTCATCTCCACCGACCTATTTTCCAAGGCTGAATTCAGTCTCATCTGAACCAATAGATCCTCCATCCAAACCTTCCATATCATGAAATTTTTTTTCCATCAAACTTCTTAAGTCCTACCATCAACACATTGTTCTCCATAATCGTACGAATCAAAAACAACAAACAAGTGGATTTGAAAAAATACCTTAACTAGGGATAGTGGACAGCAGCCCTGTGATCTCTTTTTTTCTCACAAAGCTTGGAGAAAGCCTTTAGATCCGAACCTCACTGCTGATGTCTACTGAAATCTGATCTTCTTCTTCCTCCAAGCTCAATCAGGCTCTAATACCACCTGTTGGATCTTGGTACCTCTCGAATACAAATTATTGGAGAGAAGAAGAATAAAATAGATGGCCGGCACCTAGGACTTAAAGTTGGAACCAAAGAGAGAAGAGTAGAGAGCTTTTAGGGAGAAAAGCTCAATTGTATTTTATTCTATTGTAAAGATACAATGCCTGGGTTTATATACCCTAGGATTTTTGCTATACCATATGAACCATAATAAATCCAAATCCCAGTTGAAAAACTTTTCTAGGCTAACTCAATATATGAAAGCACTCACTGAGCCCATGTACATATGTCTCACATGCTCTTATCTTCAGGATCTAAATCTGATCTATACATGAGTTAGCTCCCTTAAGATCTTATTGGTCCAGGTCTTAAGACCCTAGGATAAAAGCCTATCCTAGACCCAAATAGAAAATTCTGTATGTTCTATATGCCACCATCAAGCCAACTCTATCAGGAGCCGAGCTAGCTTGGCTGCATTATGAGCTCAGAAGTGGCACTCCCAAGTCTTGAAAATATGAGAAGATAGGTCATGGAAAGGCGGGAGCGAGCTGAAAGAAGAATCAGTTTCAATAGTAAAGTTTAGAAATTAGGTTGGCTCACTCTGAGACTGAGATGGCTCAAATAGAAACTAGGTCAGCTTAGTTCAAGACTGGGTTGGCTAGGTCTCAGAGAAAAATCTAGATAGAAAGCAGTATTTTCAGACTATTGGCATGCAGGTTAGTCGGCTCAGTCTGAAACTGGGCTAGCTCAATTTTCATGGGTTATTATTTTATGTACGTGGATTATTTGGATTTGGAGAGTTTTTCTATGAGCTTGAGCTTGACCCTTTGTAAAGTATATATACTGAAAATAGGTCAAGACTATAAGACTGCTGAAATATACTGAATAAAAAATTTTTCTTCCAAAAATCTCTTCTTCTCTTCTTCTCTATTTCTTGATTTATTTGATCATGCTTCTGCAAAAATCTCTAAGAAGTACTTTCTTGTTGCTTAGCTAATCACCAGTGGCCATATCGATCCATGTGGGAAGAGTGCATATTTCTAATATTTGGTATCAGAATGATGTTGCATGGATGAAAGGAACACACCTAGGGTTTACTACATCCAGGATCTATTGCACCAGGTTTTATCCTAAAAACTTCTAGTTTGCTTCATGCTTATCTTTAGATTGAGGTGAAGATTATTTACACGAAGGAACGGTGATACAAAAGTTTGGAAAGAGGATCTAGGACTAGTTAAATTTTTTATGAAGGATAGTTTTACTGGTGTGTGATCGTGAAGGGTGTTAGGGATCTATTCTTGATTTATTTGAAGTCATGGGATCAAGTGGATTCAATGTGGATTTTGAAAAGTGATAAGCATCATAAATTCATCAATAAAAATATTAATTTATTAATTAATTTATATTAATTTTTAAGAATTATTAATTAATTTATATATAATTTTTAAAAAATTTATATTTTAATAATTAAAAAATTAATTAAAAAATAATAAAAATAAAAAAATAAAATTTTATTATCAATGGAAAGAGCTCATTTTTTTGATCACAACAAAATAAATTTTAAGTAAAATAAAGCTAAAATAGAAAAGATATGAATTTTTAAAGATATAAAATAAATAAAAATTAAATTAAAAAAAATGGCTCAGCCGGCTTCATAAGCTGAGCCACCAAGCCAAGTCAAGCCATCAAAGTTGACTCAGCTATTTAAGCCATTAGTCGGTCCATGATTTAGGCGTGGACCGTCAGCTCAGTAGAAACCGACGAATCAGAGATTGCCACGTGGCGGACCTAGACCCTTAAAGGGTCCACAGAAATTTATCGCAGCTCACAGGGTAGTTTGGTCTTTTCACCTAGGGATAAGAGCACTGATTGACTGTGGTGTGTGGTACGATCGGTCCACGCAGTCCATGGGAATAGTAATTGTGCGATCGGACGGCTGCGGTTGATTGCGGACAAGATCGGATGATGGTGGTTATTTCTAGGTTTGATTCAAATTCTATCAGTGATCTGGCACGATCCGATGGCCAGAAAACCAAGTGATAAAGATCCAATAGTCCAAAAAACTCCCGGCGAGGATCAAGACTCCCGAAGCATGATTTGTGGCCAGATTTCATCTATCAACATGCGATCGGACGGTCAGAATTTAATCCAACCCGATCTGGGCTGATATGCATCTGATTTTGATGATTTTTGGATCGTTAGATTCCTATTGAATGGCCAGATTTTACCAGACTTACTAGAGTCATATTAAAGCTATTTTGATTCAAATTTTATTTAAATTTTTTTATATTTTGATGATTACAAAGGCTATTAGTCCCACATTGCCTTTAGAAAAAAATATCCAGCCCTCCTAGCTCTATAAAAAGGACCCCAGGCCTCCAAAAATCAACATCTCTGATCAAGGTGAAGCTTTGGTACAGGGCGAAGCTAGGCTATGGATTAAAGGCTGCTTCGAAGCAATGGGTGCTGAGAAGAAGAGCCAGGCTTCTACACCATCTTTCTACCAATGCCGATCCAAGATCAGAGATCAGGCTATTTTATTCTTTTTAAATTTTATGTATTTAAATTTTAAAATTTTAATTAATAAAAATTTTATTTTTTTATACTTTAATTTTTTTCTTTTTATTTTTATTACAATTTAATTTCTGTACTTTAAATTATTGCTTTGCAAGTAGATGCTAAGATCTAACTAGTGATCTTAGTACCAAGTTTAAATTCCTGCACCTTTTAATTTTCACATTTTATTTTCTGACTTTATTTTTTTATCCCAAAACTCTTCTCTTCTTCTTTTCAAAAATCAAAGATTTCAAATCTAAAAACACTACCAC
Source organism: Cocos nucifera (assembly GCA_006176705.1). Taxonomy (NCBI): domain Eukaryota; kingdom Viridiplantae; phylum Streptophyta; class Magnoliopsida; order Arecales; family Arecaceae; genus Cocos; species Cocos nucifera. Next base: position 92,976 of record QRFJ01001245.1, on the reverse strand, counting down.
TCCTATGGATTCGATCCGACTCACTGCTATCTATGCATTTTCAATGATTTTAAGAAGTCGGATTAAACTGATAAACACGGTGTCTTAACGATAATATCGTATTCCTATCAAGTTTTTGGCATCATTGCCAAGGATTATTTTTAATTTTTGATTTTGGTTTCTTTGATTTATTAAAAAAAATTTTGGCAAACGCTTCCTATCAAGTTTTTGGCGTCGTTGCCGGGGAAGGCACGGACATTAAAATTTTGATCTCTTTGATTTTTCTATAAATAAATTATAAATAAAATTTTTATTTTTTTATAAATATTGCTTGCTAATTTTTTTTATTATTTTGCAAAAAAAAATTAAAGAATAAAAAGAGTCAGAAGTTTTGCTTGGTGAGATCAATCCTAATCCTAGTTCTCTTTTCTTTTTATTTTATTTATTTTTTTATTTTATTTTTGAATTAATTTTAAAAAAATATTTATTTAAAATCTAATTAAAAATCTCATGATAAGATTAGAAATCTTAACTGCTTAGAGCATGCATCATATTAGTTTTATTTTTATTTTATTTTTATTTATTTTTTTTGGTGATTGTTGGAGGTAAGGTAAGCCTTTCAGAATTCAATTAGTTGCATGCATCTATTTTAAATTGCATAGAACCCTTTAATTAAAAATTTTTTATGCATATTCATATTAAACCAAATTAAGGGCACAACCCAATTAAATAAGATAAGGTAGGGATTTGATCACCCTTCCTTAGCCCACAAACAACCAACCAACATCCTGCATTGACCTAAGCCTTTAATTTTAAAATCAATTAGACATCAACCCTAGGAACTCGAGCTCAATAGGATAAGAAATCCTAAGAGTTGAATCAGATTAGGATAAGTCAATTTGACTGGTGTCTAGGAAAGTGATTCGGGGATGACTGGGTCTGAAGGAAGGTGGTTTTTAATTAGTTCCGTTTGCTTACCTGGCCAAGTATAATTGGTGTCTAAGGCAAGCAACGGGGGGACTCCCACCGACCTTACACTTATCTGGCTAGTTGATTGGCTAATCCTACACTTGGAGGGCTTGAAGGTGACCTTGGCAGTTAGGAGCTGTCTAGATCTAGGATAACCCTTAGTTAGGATTGATTGACCAACTTGATTGCTATCCAACATCAAACCTAATTAAACTTAATTCTTCTCTCTCTTCTTAATTCTAGGACTCCTCAGGATCTATTCTTTAGAACTCTTCTTTCTTTCTTCTCCTTACTCCTCTAAAAATAAAATAAAATAAAATAAAATAAAAATTAAACTAACTAAAAAATATTAAAAATGATAATTAAATTAAAATTAATAATAAAATAATTAAAAAAATTTAATTTTTAATATAATAAAATAATAATAATAAAAAAAAATCTAAATTTTTTTTTTGAACCACATGTTAGGGTTGCACTAATACATGCATAGTAGGAAATCACTTTTTCTGATTTAGTTGAATTTAATTAAATGGTTGATTCACATTAAACCTAATAATCAAATGGTTAATATGAATCCAATAGTCCAAAAATTAGATAAAGTTGACCTTCTTGCTCAGAAATTAGATCAACTCCTAATCCTAGGTCAACAATCTCCTACATAATTTATATTATCTTCTAATTATCAGAAGACTTATTCAATCTGTGCTAGCCCAACCCATCATGTGATGAATGTCCTATGATTGCACAGTTTCCATATTTTATCCAAGAACAAGTTCAAGCTGCTCAAGGATACTCCAAATTGATTAATGACCCATTTTCAAATTCATATAATTCAGATTGGAGTAACTTTAATTTTTCTTGGACATCCCAACAGACTCAGGCTCAGACCCAAATTTCACTTGAGCAAAATTATCAAAATAGATCCCAATATCAAAATTATGCCTATAATAATGGTCAGCCTAGTCAGTTTATCCAGCCATCATATTATAATCAGCCCTCATACCCACCTCCTCAATAGACCAATCTAGCTGATGATAGATTTAACCAACTTCAACAATTGATTCTGACTCAACAGCAATCTATCGCCAGACTAGAAGCTCAAATAGGATAATTAGTTGAGTCTAACACGAGGAGAGAACTAGATCAACTACCGAACCTACCAATTTCAAACAACCCATCTAATGTCCACCAACCACCTGGACCAAGTTATCAATTTAATGTCTCACTTAAGAATCCTCAATTTGAGAATACCAAAGTAATTCTTGAACTTAAAAGCTATAGGATTCTTATGGACCCATACCAAGATCAGGTGAGAGAGGCTAGTACTGATGCTAGCCAAAATAAAAAATTAGAGAAACTGGTTAGTACTGAGACTAACCACATAGAAGAACCCAAGCTAAGAACTAGTATGGATGCTGGTTCTAGTTTAAATAAGATAGAAAAAGGGGAAAAGAGAATAGATGATTTACCCGAGACTTATAAACCCAAAAGTCTATTCCCTTCAACCCTAGAAGCCGATTCTTCTTACAAAAATCAAGAGGCATGTAATGAAATATCAATGGAGTTATTTAAGCAAGATCATATTAATTTACCTCCAAAATTAAAATAGCCTTTAGTCACCATTCCAGCACCCATTGAATCAAACTTAACTCCTAAAACTCCATTCATGAGCATTTTAGAAAAACAAATAGGAGAAATTCTTAATAAACATGGGTCTGAGAATGAAATCATAAATTATATCCCTAAAATTAATAGTGAATATATCAATAATGGGATTATAAATCATCTTTCTGAGATTGGCAATCCAAAACCATTGAAATTTGTCAATCCAATATTCGACACAGGATAGTGAGTTGCATTGTGTCTGGCTGAAGATGGTAAACTTAGCGCTTGTTGGAAGGCAACCCAATATTTAGTTTTTATCTAATTTATCTTTTTAATTTTTTTTTTAGGATAATTTGAATAAGTTGGAGGAAGAGCTCAAATTTTCAAACGCATGTGCTGAACCAAAAATATACTGAGTTAGGTGTATTCTTCCATGTTCTTTATTACATCCTTTATTTTTTTTTTCTTCTCCATTGAGGATAATGTCGATTAAGTTGGGGGAGAGAAAAATAAAAATTTTAAAATTTTAAGTCCTCGAAAAAGTTAGTATTTAGTATTTAGACACCTGATTATGCTTAAGAATCGAATTAAACTAAGCATTTTTAAAAAGAAAATTGATGCACAGATTCAGAGAATCTATGAGATATTGAGGAATCAAGTATTAAGAAAATTCAATAAAGAGTTAAGTCTAGAACATAAAAAGTTTTTTCCTTGGAGCATTTCTAATTATTTCTACTAGCATCAAAGAAAAGTCTACTTTTTATAGGCTTGTGTAGGGTAACTATACGTTTCTTCATATAAAAAATTTATTTTAATAAAATAGTTTTCCAAGTACTTCTCACTGAGTAACCGGGCCTCTTTGCCTAAGCAAGCATTGAGTTTCACATCAAAAGGTGGGAAGGGCAAAGAAGCTCGTTGTAAAGCTAGTCTTAACTCGTAGCCTATTTGATTCGAGCTAGTAAGCCCGAGGGGTATTCTATACCTAGTGCCCTAAAGCCAACTGGTTTGGGAGTCATTGGCCCAAGACTCGCTACATGGATCAAATAGAAAGCTTAAGGAGTTAAGACACTCAATAGTGGTACAACGTTAAAAAAAAAAAAAAAAATATTGAAAGTTTTTCATCGAAGTAATCGGGTCCGTTGCCTAAGTAAGCAATGATATTTACGTCAAAAAAGTGGCAATGTAAAAATAAAAATTAATAAATGAAGGATGGAAGTAGCAATACACTTGTCTATATGAAAGTTTAGACAAATCAGAGATAAAGGTAGGATAATTTAGAAAAAGTTCTGAAAAATTTAATGTTCTTTACTTAATTTTTCTATTGATAAGTATTAATACCTCAATGATATGTCTCATTTAAGCTCTACTGAATATCAATGGCCATTTTGAAAATTGCTTAGGTAAAATTCGAAACTCTAAAGTTAAAAGGTATTTAAAACTAAATTCTTTCTTTACTCGAGGACGAGCAAAGCTTAAGTTGGGGGGTGTGATAAGCATCATAAATTCATCAATAAAAGTATTAATTTATTAATTAATTTATATTAATTTTTAAGAATTAATTAATTAATTTATATATAATTTTTAAAAAATTAATATTTTTATTAATTAAAAATTAGTTAAAAAATAATAAAAATTAAAAAATAAAATTTTATAATCAATGAAAAGAGCTTATTTTTTTTATTATAATGAAATAAATTTCACATAAAATGAAGCTAAAACGAAGAAGATATGAATTTCTAAAGAAATAAAATAAATAAAAAATTAAATGAAAAAGACATACGGATCAACCAGCTCAAGCCATTGCACCATATCAGTCGGCGCATCCAAATGCACGGAGCCAAGTCGACAAGCCAGCATGCCAAGCCAGCCACACAAGCTAACTTAGTCGTGGAAGTTGTCAGTTGGTCCACGATCCAGGCGTGGACTGCTAGCTCAGCAAAAACCGACGAAGCAAGATGCGACACGTGGTGGACCTAGACCCTTAAATGGTTCACAAAAATTATATCATGGCTCATAGGGCATTTTGGTCTTTTCACTTGGCAATAGGAGTGCTGATTGGCTGCGGCGTGTGGTGCGGCTGGTCCACGCGGTCCATGGGAACAGTAATTATGCGATTGGATGGCTATGGTAGCTTGCGGTCAAGATCAAATGGCTGTGGTTATTTTTGAATTTGATTTAGCTTCAGACTTCATGCGGATCGCCATTGAATAGCAGCGCATGATCCAGGGAATGATCCAACAGTCCAAAATGCTCCCGACGGTGATTAGGACTTCCAACGTATGATCAGCGGCCAGATTTTCTCCATCAACGTGCGATCAATGGTAAGAATTTAATCCGATCTGATCTGGATGGATATGCATCCAATTTTGCTGATTTTTGATCCATTGGATTTCTATTGAATTGCTAGATTTCACCAAACTTACCAAAGTCATATCAGAGCTATTTTGATTTAAATTTTATTCAAATTTCTTTATATTTTGATGATTACAAAGGCTATTAGTCCCATATTGCCTTTAGAAAAAAAATATCCAACCCTCCTAGCTCTATAAAAAGGACCCCAGGCCTCCAGAAATCAACATCTCCAATCAAGGTGAAGCTTTGATATAGGGCGAAGCTAGGCTATGGATTAAAGGCTGCTTCGAAGCAACGGGTGTCGAGAAGAAGAGCCGGGCTTCTACACCATCTTTCTGCCAATGTCGATCCAAGATCAGAGATCAGGCTATTTTATTCTTTTTAAATTTTATGTATTTAAATTTTAAAATTTTAATTAATAAAAATTTTATTTTTTTGCACTTTAATTTCTTGCCTTTTATTTTTATTGCAATTTAATTTCTGCACTTTAAATTATTGCTTTGCAAGTAGATGCTAAGATCTAACTAGTAGATCTTAGTACCAAATTTAAATTTCTGCACCTTTTAATTTTCACTTTTTATTTTCCAACTTCATTTTTTTATCCCAAAACTCTTCTCTTTTTTTTTTCAAAAATGAAAGATTTCAAATCTAAAAACACTACCTTCCCTGTGGATTCAACCCGACTCACTGCTATTTACTTATTTTTAATGATTTTAAGAAGTCAGATTAAACTAATAAACACGATGTCTTAACGACAACATCACGTTCCTATCAAAATGTTCAACGATAAGAGAAACTTTACCCTATGGCAGCAAAGAGTAAAGGACTTGTTAGTACAGCAGAGGATCTACAAGATCTTGATAAAAAAAAGGCCAAAAAAGATCAGTACTGAGGATTGAGAAGAGTTAGAGGAAATTGCTTTTAGCATAATCCGAATATGCTTGGCTGATCAGGTTTTGCTCATTATTTGCATAAAGACTACGGCAAAGGGGCTCTGAGAGAGATTGGAGAACACATACATAAGGAAGAACATGATGAACAAGCTATGGTTGAAGAAACAGCTGTATAGTCTGAGGATTTTCGAAGGTGGAGATCTTGTTGTACATGTCCAAAAGTTCAATTAGGTATGTTCTGAGGTGATGAGTTTGGATGTGAAGATCGACGAGGAGGATCGGGCATTGCTACTATTATGTTCTCTCCCAGGTTCGTATGATGGTCCCATAAGAATTTTAGTTTATGGGAAGGAGATCCTAAACTATGAAGAGGTTATTGGTATACTCAGATCAAATAAGCAAAGAAAGAAGATCTACAAGGGAGACCCTAAGTCTGAGATCTTGGCTGTGAACGAAAGATAGGAAAGATCAAAGGAGAAGACAAGAGGAAAATCCAAGGGTAGGTCAAAGTCTCGCGATCAAAGGAAGATGACATTGAAATGTTATAAATATCATCAGCCTAGACATCTAAGGAGAGATTGTCCCCTTTTGAGATCAGAAAAAGGAAAGGCAAGCAAGGAAGATGATACAGCTTTTGTAAGCAGTAGAGAAGACCTGCTAGTTATATCAGATGGATCAACAGAGTATGATACTATGTGGATATTAGATTCAACATGCTCGCACCACTATACTTCTCATCGAAAGTGGTTTGCTACCTACCAGAAGGCCGATGATGGAAGTGTCAGCCTTGGAGATGATCATCCATGCAAAGTAGCTAAAATTGGCTCTATCATGGTGAGGATGTATGATGGGATCATTCATATATTATCAAATGTCAGGCATGTACTGAAGTTGAAAAAGAATTTGATTTCTTTGGGCTACTTGGAGGAGCAGGGTTATGCTTTTAGTAGCTAGGCTGGGAGTGGATGTCTGAAAATTTCTAAGGGAGCTTTGGTGGTGATGAGAGGTAGAAGATTGAGCAACAATCTTTATAGAATAGAAGGCTCAGTGGTAAATAATAGTGCAGAGGTGCTAACAGTGGCACAGGAGGAGTAGATTTTATATTGCTATGGTACTATAAGATGGATCATATGAGTGACCGTGGGCTCACAGAACTAAGCAGAAGAGGTATGATCCCAGCTCTGAAGAAGGAGGGCAAAGATCTTTGTGAGCTGTGTATCTTTAGCAAATAGCATAGGGTAAAGTTTGTCAGAAGTACCTAGTGCAGTGAGAGAGTGTTGGATTTAGTACACTTGGATGTGTGGGGATCAGCTCCTGTATCAGCTAGAGGTGGGGTAAAATACTTTGTTACTTTCATTGATGATTTTTCAAGAAAGGTGTGGGTTTATCTGATCAGAGAGAAATCAAAGGTGTTTGTCTGGTTCAAAACCTAGAGTGCTAAAGTAGAGAGAGTCAGGGAGATAGGTAAAGTGTCTGAGGTCGAACAATGGAGGAAAGTATACTAGTCTGGAGTTCAGAAGGTACTGTGAGAAAAATGGCATCAAACGTCATTACACAATGAGGATGACTCTCTAGCAGAATGATGTCGCTGAGAAGATGAACCGAACACTGACCGAGAAGATATGGAGTTTGAGGCTGTAGACATCACTCGCAAAGTCCTTTTGGGGTGATGCTCTAACTTTTTCTTATTTTCTTATGAACAGGTCTCCTCATTATAAGTTGAATGGAGGTATTCCAGAAGAGATCTAGAGTGGAAAGAAGATGGAGCTTGGCCATCTGAAAGTCTTCGATTACACAACCATGCACATGTGGAGGCAACTGAGAGGAGCAAATTGGACCCGAAATCTCAAAAGATGACATTCATAGGATATCCACAAGGAGTCAAGGGGTACCTACTGTGGGACTCTCAGGCATAGATATCAGTGATCAGCAGGAACGTTATCTTTGATGAGAAGAGCATCTTGAGGAGGTCTGCGATAGATACAATTGGAGAAACAAAGGTGAACAGTGGTGGCTAGTTAGAGAATGATGGCATGCAGGTTACATCCACTTATAGGAGTGTTCCTATTGAGGTGAAGCTAGGCAAAAAAGTATTATCTCAAATCAAAAATCAGCATAGAGGGTTGGAAGTTCAGATAGATATGTAGGAGCAGCCACAGATATTAGATAGAGATATGCTAGTGGGAGTGGCTTTGCATAAGCCCCAGTGTACTATTAGGAGATCGGTCAGATATGGCATTGATGAGGTTATCTTCTATGCACTCATCACTGCTAATGGAGATCTAGAGAATTATGCAGAGGCAATCGAGAGTGAGGATCATGATTCATGGATGTAGGCCATGATGGAGGAGATGGAATCGCTTAAGAAGAATCAGACATGGTAGCTGGTGGATCTTCTAGAGGGTGCTTAACCTATTGGCTCAAAGTAGGTGTTCACAAAGAAAGAAGCACCTTCAGAATAAGGTGGAGTCAGATTCAAAGCAAGGTTAGTAGCAAAGGGATACTCACAAAGAATGGGATTGACTACATAGAAATTTTCTCTCTTATGGTGCGTCATACATCTATTTGAGTTTTGTTGTCACTGGTGGCATAGCATAACATGGAATTAGAATAGATGGACGTGAAGACGGTCTTCCTTCATGAAACTTTGGAGGAAAGAATCTACATGAAGCAGCCAGATGGTTTCATTGAGATGGGATAGGAAGAAAAGGTGTGTTTACTTAGAAAGTCTTTGTATGGTTTAAAACAATCCCCTCGTCAGTGGTATCAAAGGTTTGATAGCTTTGTCTTGAGCCTGGGTTTCAACATATGTGAACCTAATTGTTGTGTCTAAGTCAAGGATGTAGATGAGGAGGATGCCCTGTACCTATTATTGTTTGTACATGATATGCTCACAGCCAGTAGAAGCATGGATGCTATGAAAAGATTGAAAAGGGCATTATTATCTGAATTTGAGATGAAAGATTTGGGTCCAGCTGAAAAAATTCTTGGAATGGAGATTTGTAGAGATGGGTGCAAAGGAGTGCTCCATTTGTCCCAAGAAAAGTATGTCCCAAAGGTTCTAGAAAGGTTTGGAATGGAGAAGGCAAAACCTACAGAGATACCATTGTTGAGCCATATGTCTCTCTTCAAGTTACAGTACCTCCAATCAAAAGAGGAGAGAGAGTACATAGAATGAGTCTCTTATATAAATACTGTAGATAGTGTGATGTACACTATGGTGTAATGTAGATCAGATATAGCACATGCTGTGAGCATGGTTAGCAGATACATGACTAACCCTAGGAAAGAACATTGGAAAGCATTGAAATGGATCTTGAGATATCTACATGAAATAAGAAATTATGGTTTGGTATTTGGTGGGCAGTCGGGAGGATTTGGAGAGCAATCTATGAAGATGTGTGAAGGTTCCGATCCTTTGAAAGGGTTTGTTGATGCAAATTATGCTGGTGATCTTGATACAAGGAGGTCTACTACTGGATACCTCTTCTACGTATATGGTGGACTGGTGTCTTGGAGATCAATCCTTCAGTCAACCATGGCCTTGTCTACCATAGAGGCTGAGTACATTGGAATAACGAAGACTACAAAGGAAGCCCTTTGTCTTAGGAGGTTGATTGATGAGTTGAGGGTGGAGTAGAGCATGGTTACACTATTCAATGATAGTTAGAGTGCTCTATTGTTGGCACAGAATCCAATCTATCATGCACACACAAAGCATATAGCCGTGAGGTACCACAGGATTAGAGAGTTGGTTGAGGAAGGTGAAGTGGAACTGATGAAGGTCCATGCCAAGGAGAATCAGTCTGATGCACTCATGAAGGTACTCCCTAGAGATAGCTTTCAGAGATGTGTGGCACAAATGGGTCTGTTGAGAAGAGATGAGTTTACAAGGACTTGGAAGCACCAAGATGGAGAATGTGAGCTCAAAAGTGGCACTCCCAAGTCTTGAAAACATTAGAAGACAGGTCATGGGAAGATGGGAGCGAGCCAAAAGAAAAATCAGTCTCAATAGTAAAGTTCAAAAATTGGGTCGGCTAACTCTAAGACTGAGCCAGCTCAGTTGGAAATTGGGTCGGCTCAGTCCAGGATTGGGTCGACTAGGTCTCAAAGAAAAATTCAGATAAAAAGCAGCATTTTTGAGATGTTGGCATGGTACACAGCTGGATCGACTCAGTCTGGGACTGAGTCGATTCAGTCGCAAGTTAGCCAGCTCAATCTGAAAGTGGGCTGGCTCAGTTTTCATGGATTATTATTTTGTGTACGTGGGTTGTTTGGATTTGGAAAGTTTTTCTATGAGCTTAGATTTGATCCTTTATAAAGTATATATACTGAAAATAGATCAAGGTTGTAAGAGTGCTGAAATATACTGAATAAAATCTCTTTTCTCTCGAAAATCTCTTCTTCTCTTCTTCTCTATTCCTTGATTTGTTTGATCATGCTTTCGCAGAAATCTCTAAGAAGTACTTTCTTGTTGCTTGGCTAATCACCAGTGGCCACACTGATCCATGTGGAAAGAGCGCATATTTTCAACATTCATCTCATCCGAATCCTATTTTCTATATGCTTGAGATAGCTAGCTTGACTGCACCTTGAGCCTACTTGGCTACGTTTTCGAGCCAGCTCACTTGTGTGTCAGCTCTTGTCTTGGCTGATTCTTTTTCTTGGCTTTGATCCTTTGCTCCACCTTGTGTCTTAGGTCTCCGAAGCACCTACCAAGCCCCTCAAGGTCCTCATACTTGAACCTCGAGTCCATGCAGGACTACACACCACCTTCACCTAGGACAACTCTTATCGTAGCCCTAGGATTCATATCCACCCTAATCTCCCAGAGCCAACACCCTGGCTCCTCCTATGGCCTCCCAAGGCTTGGGAGCACCACATTAAATCCTATAACAATATCGCTGGATCTTTTTATCTCATCTCTCAAGGACTCGATCCCAGCCTCCAAAGCATGATGTAGACTATCACCCTTAACAGAAAAGATAGAAATTGAAGGAACAAACTCGCCCGACTGAGGTATCCCTAACCCCATCACCTACCTCTAAAGATCCAAAACTCTCCTAGTCAGTCTCATAATAGAACCATCAAGCTCTTCAAATCAAGCAGATAAAGTTGTAAGCATCTAAAACACTATCAAGATATGAGGAGTCATCGACTGATCGGATAATGGATCAGTCTGAGATCTCTACCCCTGAGCAGAAATCAAGGTGTCCCTAATGGCCATCTACTGAAACAAACAATCGACAATCTACTGTGATACATGATCGGCAATCTGCTGAGATACAAGGTCGGTGATATGCCGAGATACAAGATCCACAACCAACTGTGATAGAAGATCGATAATCATCCTAAGCTAATCATCTCCAAATCTGATGGCTATATCTCTGCTCCAAGATGGTGGTATAGATGCATCCCTCCTCACAAACTCTGAGGGACCAGTCTCGTGATCAAACACAAACTGAATATCGGGAGATACTTTGTGATCATGAGGAGGTGAAGATGATCTCTCCTCCTTTGCTCTGTCCTCCTCCTCTACTACTCTACCATCTTTGGTCCATCGATCACAACTCGAATATAACCCATATGATGCAAGAAATTTACATTGTAGGTGTCAGTATGGGCTAAGTGGGTGGCAGCCTCTCCCTCAAAGTCTACTCCAAAGCTTCTAAAAATCCTAGTAAGTGCCATTCTCACATGGCATCAATCATCAGGGTTGGAAAGTTCAGAGGGATTTCACATACAATATGATGCATGATGCACAGATCCCTATCAGATACAAAATCAAATCTACCAATCCTAGGAAAGAAAATGGTGCAAACAATATGATGGAGAACCCTCATTTCCATACTGAGATACCTACTAGCATCCAATTTCTCTATTTCACTAACTTTATCTTTTTGCAAAATAGATCTCAGCCCTACTTATTTGTTCAGTAATCTATCAGAGGTGGACCCTTCATATGACAGATGAATAAGAAAGCCTAATTGCTGAGCATCAAACTCCACTTCAACTTCTTTAACTAGGGACCTCACTTTTTCATCAGAAAATATGAAGTTTTGATAAAACTTCCGAATTAAATCAATGAAAATTGTTTCTTTCAAAGTGCATAATGAACCCCAAACCAAAGATTTTATCTTTTCACCAAATAAAAACCCATCTTTTTCTAGAAAATGGAAATCAATATTTTTTTCTAGAGCAATCTTTCTACCAGAAAGCGATTTCTTGCTAGGAGTTACTAGAGAAGCAGAGGGTATCGAAATAGGTGCCGGGTCTGGAGTAGAAGTAGCCTTCTTCTTCTTCCCCTGTTCTTCTTCAGGACTGCGAGTGGACTTTCGATGCTGAGGAAGCTTCATCCGTAGAGCCATTTGTCGAGTAGCAGTAGGCTAGTGGTGGAATAAGGGAAGAAAGATCTAGGATGTGAACGGTTTGTAGGAGAGAGTGGATTTTTCTAAGAGGAACTAAGGTTCGATTGAAGATTAGGGCTTGCGGTAGGTTTAGAGATAGAAAAAAATAGTGAGAATAGGAGAGGGAAGGGATAGAGAACAGTCGAGAGAATGTTTCGAAAGAGGTTGGGTGTGGTTGGAAGGAGGTTATGGAGATATTTTGGCGAGGTGTTCGACGGTAGAGAGGAGATGAATGCTTGAGTGAGAGAAGAGAACAAGGCGACCTATGGGAAATGGGGAGATGAATAGGTCCCCTTTCCCTTAAGCTCATAGACAAAATGAAATCAAAAGACAGAAAAGCCACAAGGGGCATCTCTTAGGTCGTCCCTTTTTGAATGGGGCGACCTAGGGGGCGTCCCATTCAACTAAAAAATCTGATTTAGCTTCCTTTTGAATAGATTAATGATCAAGAGTTAGAATCAATGGAATTTTGTCAAAGGAGAAGAATAGATTGTGTCTCAAAGGATCATTAATAGGATGATTTTGAGAAGGATCACTTGAGATCTCTAAGATAATAGATCCAAGATACCTAACTCCCTTCTAATTTCACAAAATTTATCTTAATTCAAAGGTTTTATAAAGATGTCCATCAATTATTTCTTAAAGCAAACAAAGTCAATCAACACATCATTATTTTGCACATGCTCTCTTATGAAATGATATCTAATTTCTATGTATTTTTATCTAGAATGTTGGATTGGATTTTTAGTTAAGTTGATGGCACTAGTGTTATCACATCTTATGGGAATGTTATTAAGTTTTACTCCAAAATCATCGAGTTGTTGCTTAATCCACAAGATTTAAACACAACAACTTCTGACTATAATGTATTCAGCCTCGATTGTAGATAATGCCACCGAATTTTGTTTCTTGCTAAACGAAGAGATTAAATTTACACCAAAATATTGGCATATTCTACTAGTACTTTTTCTATCTAATTTACATCCTATAAAGTTTGCATCTGAGTATCCTATCAAATTTATGTATGATTGTTTGAAAAATCATAAGCCTAAAGTTTAAGTTTGAGTTAAATATCTCAAGATTCTTTTAATAGCATTTAAGTGAGATTCTTTAAGGTTGAATTGAAATCTTGCACACATACGAACACTGAACATGATATCAGACCTACTAGTAGTACGATATAACAAGGATACTATCATGCCTCTATAAAGCTTTAAATCAACACTCTTATCATTTTCATCCTTGTCAAGCTTACATGAAGGACTCATAGGTGTGCTAATGTATTTAGAGGTCTCCATTCCAAATCTTTTTAATAGTTTCTTTGTGTACATGCTTTGGCTTATGAAGGTTCCATCTTTAGATTGTTTAATTTAGAGTCTGAGGAAGAAAGTGAGTTCTCCCATCATGCTCATCTCGAACTCCTACTACATGAGTTTGGCAAAATCTTGACATAAAGTTTCATTAGTGGATCTAAAGATGATATCATCAACATATAATTGTATCACAAGAATATCATCAATCTTTCCTTTTATAAAAAGAGTTGTATCTATTTTTCTCTAGAGAGACCATTTTTTAGTAAGAATTTACTTAATCTTTCATACCAAGCTCTAGGAGCTTATTTTAAATCATATAAAGTTTTATGTAATTTGAAAACATGGTTTTGAAATGCATGATTTTTAAAATCAGAGGATTGTTCTACATAAACTTCTTCCATAATAAAACCATTTAGAAAAGTATTTTTTACATCTATTTGAAATAATTTGAAGTTCATGAAACATGCAAAAGCAAGTAAGAGTCTTATAGCTTCTAATCTAGCAATGGGTGCAAAGATCTCATCAAAATCAATTTCTTCTTATTGGTTATACCTTTTAGCTACTAATCTTGCTCTATTTCTTATGATATTTTTATTTTCATCTAATTTATTTCTAAACACCCATTTTGTTCTAATTATAGAATGATCTTTTGATCTTTCAACTAGAGTTCATATATTATTTCTTTCAAATTGATTAAGTTCTTCTTGTATTGTATTTATCCAATTGTAATCTTTTTTTGCTTCAGTAATAGTTTTTGATTCAAAATAAGAGACAAAAGTAAAATAATTATTCACATCTCTTAGTGAGGATTGAGTTTCTACCCCATGTGTAGGACCACCAATGATGAGTTCTTTGGGATGATTGTGAACATACCTCCATTCTTTTGGAAGGTCATTTGAACCTTTGGATTGTTCTTGTTGATCTTGTTGTTCTTCGTGTTCATCCTCCTTTTTATCTTCAAGTATCTTATTATTTTGGATTGATGACTCATTTATGGTGAGCTCATTCATACCTTTAATAATTTGACCTGCATCATCAATACACTCTCTCTTCCTTGTTGGAAGATCATTAGCTTCATCAAAGATAATATGTATTGATTCTTCTACAACTAAGATTTTTTTATTGAAAACTCTAAAGACTTTACTAGAGATAGGATAACCAAAAAAAATTACTTCATCTGATTTATCATCAAACTTATCCAACTTATCTTTACCATTATTTAAAATAAAACATCGACAGTCAATGACATGGAGATAAGCAATGTTGGATTTTTTTCTTTCCAAAGTCCATAAGGTGTTTTGTTTAAAAGAGGTCTAATTAGAGCATGATTTAAAATATAACATGACATGTTTATTACCTCCATCCAAAAATACTTTGGAAGGTGGTTGTTCTATTCTTTCTCTCTCTCTATCCTATTTTGTTGGGGTGTCCTAGGTGCAGAAAAGTTATGATCAATATCATTTTCATCATAAAATTTTTTAAAATCATAATTTTCAAACTTGGTGCTATGATCACTATAAATTTTAAAAATTTGAAGACCTTTTTCATTTGAAACAATTTGATAAAAGTTGATAAAAGTTAAAAATGATTCATCCTTAGGTGTCAAAAATAAAATCCATGTAAATTGAGAGAAATCATCAATAATCATAAATCCATATCTTTTTCTACCTAAGCTTATTGTTCTAGTGGATCCAAATAAATCTATATATAATAATTCCAATGGCTTAGAAGTTGAAAAAATATTTTTACTTTTGAATGAAACTCTAGTTTATTTTTCTAATTAAAATGCATCACATATTTTATCTTTTTCAAAATTTAGTTTGGATAGTCCAACAACTAAATTCTTTTTGATGAGTTTAGAAAGAGAGTGCATACTTATATGTGCGAGTCTACTGTGCCATAGCCAACTAGTTTCACTAATCTTTGCATTCATTGCTACAAGGAATTGCATGTTTTGCAAAGATAAATCATTCAAGTCTACCTTGTTAACATTTTCATGCCTATATCCAATGAATCTCATGTTTTCATTAGTGGGACTAGTTACAATGCACAAAGTAGATTCAAAGGTAACATTAAAACTCTTATCACATAATTGACTAATACTTAAAAGATTATACTTGAGACCATATACTAGCAAAATATTTTCAATAAAAGTAGAGAGAGTGATACCAATGTTACCTACTCCAATAATCTTCCAAAGATGACCATCCTTCCATCTTTTGCTTTAAGAGTGATGAATTAAGATTTATCACCAATCATATTTCTTGAACATCCACTATCAAGATACCAACTCTTTTTTGATCATCAGGATGCAAGACATACCTACAAGAAAATTAGGTTTTAACTTTAGGTACCCAAGATTTCTTGGGTCCTCCTTGGTTAGTCATAATGGTTCTTTTAGGAACCCACACCATTTTTACATGAGAGCTGCCAAATTTATTAGAGTAGCATGCAAAAGATTTATGATTTAATTTACCACAACTGAAACATGAAATAGTATTTTGAGGTGAGTTCATAAATATGTTCTTTAAAATTTTTTATTTTTTTAGTGGGTTATAACCAAGACCAGCTTTGTCATAAAAAGCTCTTTGGATTTCTAAAAGTATATCTTTAATTTACTTGAACTTATGATAAATTTAAAAATTTATCTTTAAAAATTTTTAAATTTTTAATTTACTTTTAAAAATTTAAAAGTATATTTAAAAATTTATCATAAATAGCTCCTTGCAAACTTTGGCTCGATGATCTTTCTCTAGCTAGGATTGAGTTCGGGATTCCTTCTGAATATAGGCTCAAACTTCTTGGACCCGACAATCGAGCTTGCTCACCCCCCCACCGGTCGAATCTATCTAGATATCGAAATTTTTAATTTACTTTTTAAAAACTTTGTCAAAAGTATATTTAAAAATAATGGTATAGTCAAACTACAACACCCTTAAGGTGAACTGCTGATGCACTTCAGAACAAAGAACCAGACACACCACTGCAGCTTCAAACCAGTCATCGACTAGAAGGTAGACTTCCTCATGATTACTCGAGGTGATCATGCTCAGTGCCCTCATTCTTTAATGAGTACTTGTACTCTCGCTTTGGTATCTCTACACCATAGACTCAAGACTCATCTATTCTAAAGAAGCAATCGTACACCAACCTTTCGAATCAATCATCATCCTCATGATTATCCTACGGTCGAAAGTATTTTATGAGTTAATAATGAAAATTTATGTCTTAAATTTTCAACTCTTGAAAATATGAACTATCATTGCCATTAACTCAAAGGATGTATCATAGATACTTTCAAATACACATTGTGATAGAAAATAATTCATTTTATTATCTATAGTTAAAATTATAATTTTGCCCATAGAAGTGTATTATAAATATCAGACAATCTGGCTTCAAGGGCACACATATCTGCAAACTCTCACTTGTACTAAAATTAATTGGCTATAAATCTAAGTTCCATCTTTTCAAGGTGGGCTTCAATCTTCTACTGGCCCAATGGCTTTGTGAGTGGGTCTGCCGCATTATCTATGGAGTCGACTCTCTTGACCTCGACGTAACCTTTCTCGAGATAATCGCGGATGAGATGGTATCACCGCTTGATGTGCTTGGATTTTTGATGAGACCTCAGCTCCTTAGCTAGGGCTATGGTGCCATTATTATCACAATATAGCAAAATGGCATCCGATGGCATCACTCCAATCTCTGTAGCAAACTTCTTGTACCAAAATATCTCTTTCGTAGCTTCTGATGCAGCGATGTACTCTACTTCTATGGTGGAATCTGCTATTACTATCTGCTTAGAACTCTTTCAACTAACAGCACCACCATTACACACAAACAGACTTTCAGATATCGACTTTCGATCATCTATATCGAATATAAAATCTAAGTCTGTATACCCTTAGACTTGGAGTTCTCCATTACCAAAAATCAACAACATATTCTTAGTTCTTCTTAAGTACTTAAAGATACATTTCATAGAAGTCTAGTGTTCTTCACCTAGATTCGACTGATATTCGCTCGTGACACTCACAGCATGGGCTATATCAGGTCATGCACATAACATGGCATACATGAGGCTTCCTATTGCTGAAGCATAAAGGATCTTGCTCATGCGTTCAATCTCCTCAAATGTATTGCGACACATTTTCTTAGAGAGATGAATGCCATATCTGAAGGATACCAATCTCCTCTTGGAGTTTTCCATGCTAAACCTCTTTAACACTTCCTCTATGTACATCTTCTATGAAAGACCTAGCATCCTATTCGGTCTATCTCTATAGACCTTAATTCCTAGAATGAAGGATGCTTCTCCTAGGTCTTTCATGAAGAATTCTTTAGATAACCATATTTTAACTATGGTCAACATGGAAATATCATTCTCAATAAGGAGGATATCATCCACGTATAGTACGAGAAAGATAATAGTGCTCCCACAGATCCTTTTGAAAATACATGATTCCTCCTCATTCCTGATGAAACCAAATAATTTGATCACATCATTAAAATGAGTATTCCAGCTCCGAGATGCTTGCTTAAGTCGATATATGGATCTTTGCAGCTTGTATACTTTATGATTAGCATCACTGGATGTGAAACCTAGTGGCTGTTCCATAAAGATATCTTCCTCAAGGTATCCATTTAAGAATGCTATTTTCACATCCATTTGCCATATTTCATAATCAAAATAGGCTGCAACAACAAGCAATGGGCAGATGAATTTTAGCATAGCTACTGACGAAAAGGTATCCTGATAGTCAATGCCTTCATGCTGACTATACCCTTTTGCCACTAATCTAGCTTTGAATGTCTCCATAATTCCATCTGCACCAATCTTTCTCTTGTAGATCCATTTACACCTAATAGATACTGTACCTTCAAGTGGATCTACCAAGGTTTAAACTTGGTTTGAGTGCATCGAGTCAATTTCTGACTTCATTGCCTCTAACCATTTCTCAAAGTCGATATCGTATATTGTCCGTCATAGGTTTTGGGATCATCACCATGAACCCCATTATCTATGAGGAATATTTTCTCTAATTCCTCTGAAATAGTACCTAAGCACCTCTCAGGAGGATGAAAAACCCTTTTCAATCTACGAGGTGGAGGAGGTAGTGATTGTATTGGCTCAACCTGATTTGGTTCCATAAGGTCCTTAGCTCGTTGCTCTTATGAGACTTTCTCCTCAAGCTTGATCTACTTTCCAATGCTGCCACCTTGAATAAACTATTTTTCAAGAAAAATGGCATACCGACTCACAATCATATTGTGATCTTCTAGAATGTAGAAATAATATCCTAATGACTCTTTAGGATATCCTATAAATCGAGCTCTAAAGGATCCATAGTCTAACTTGTCCGCTTGTTGTCTTTTGACATGAGCCGGACAATCCCAAATTCTGAGATGACTCAGACTTAGTTTCTTACCATGCCATATCTCATATGGTGTGGTAGGAATGATTTTAAAAGAAACCCTTTTCAGTAAATATATAGCAGTTAATAGACTATGTCCCTAAAAAAATTAGGAAGGTCTGTGAAGCTCATCATGGATCGGACCATATCTAATCAGGTTTGATTTCTCCATTCTGAAATCTCGTTGAGTTAAGGTGTTCCAGATGGAGTCCATTGAGAGACTATGCCATTTTGCTTAAGATAGTTCAGAAATTTTCAACTAAGGTATTCATCTCCTCAATCTGATCGAAGAACCTTAATGGATTTTTCAGTTTGCTTTTCGAATTCATGTCTGAATTCCTTAAACTTTTCAAAAGCTTCAGACCTGTGTCTCATAAGATACACGTACCCATACCGAGATAAATCATCGATAAAGATTATCTAGTAGTCAAAGTTGCCTCTAGCCAACACATCAAATGAGCCTAGTACATCAGTATGTACTAGGGCAAGTAGATCCATGGCCCTTTTTCACATCCTACAAAAGGGAGCTTAGTCATTTTGCCATGAAGACATGATTCACAAATTGGATATGACTCGAAAGTCAATGGACTCATAGCTTAATTTTCTTCAATTTGTTAATCTGATCTTCTACTACATGACCTAGTCTTAGGTGCCATAGATACCTATCATTTGGACTATCCCTAGGTCATTTTGATCTTATGGCATTCACATTTTGCTCGATATTAAAAACAGATATATCAATATGTAACTAGTAGAGATCGTTAATGAGGAAATCACTTGCAATTTTATTTCTTTCATAAAGAATATTATAATGGTCCTTAAGAAAACTAATTACATAGCCTTCTTGTGCTAAACTTAAAATAGAAATCAAATTCCTGCTTGCAGCAGACACATAATAACAATCCCTAAGTACTAAATCTAAGCCAGACAATAGTCGAAGAGGGTAGGTTCCCACGACCACAGCAGCAATCCTTGCTCTATTTTTTATGCATAGGATCATCTCACCATCCCTTAGCCTCCTACTATCCTCAAGACCCTGCATGAAAGTGCACAAATGAGCACTAGAACCAGAGTCAAGCATCCGACTGGATATAGAAGAAATTGTAAGGTTAGATTCAGTAACGAGCATACCTCCAGAAGGACCTATTTCCTTCTTATTCTTTAGGGTGGTCGGGTATGTAAGGCAGTTCCGCTCCCAATGGCCATCAGTATTACAATGGAAATACTTTTCTTTATCAGTGGCCTTCTTTTCTAGCTCTACCTTCTTTTTCTTTCCTCCTTCCACCTTCTATTTTTTCACAGACTTCTTCTTCTTTCCAAAAAAATTTTTTTTGGAAGAAGTCCATTCCATAGCAAGTACTGAGCCTTTAGAATCTTTCATAAAAAGCTCAGTAGTAACCAGCATATTCATAAGCTCGGCCAGAGTATTCTGATGTTTATAAATATGGTACTTCATGATGAACTATCCATATGCATCAATCAAGGATTGTAGAATTATATCATTCTGCAGATCCTAGTCTAACTTCACTCCAAGCTTCTCAAGCTCTTTCAAGTCCATGATCATCATCAGACAATAATCTTGGACTGATTGCCCATCATGCATTTTAGCCTTAAACAGTCATTTAGTGACCTGATATTTAACTGCGTGACTCTGTTCACCAAACAACTCTTGCAGATGAGCCAACATTTGATGGGCATTCTTGATATCTTTATGTTGATGTTGAAGCTCATCAGACATCGAGCCCAACATATAGTATCTAGCCTTATTATCTTCATCCATCCATTTGTCAAGAGATGCTCTCTGTTCAGCGGATGGATGAGCTGGTATGGTAGGAGGATCTTGATCCAATACATGAGTCAACTTCTCAGAACCCAAAATAGTTTTGAAGTTCTGAAGCCAATCCTTGTAATTGGATTCGATCGATCTGTGGGTGTCTAGGATATGGGTTAGTGGGTTGGATGCAAATATTTTTCTTTTTTCTATCATGAGTCAAAGTTTCTAGTTAGATTTTATAATTAAGACTTGACCAATTTATTTAAGGATTTAATTTTTAAATAAATTAGCTTCCACTATTTTCTTGGATCCTTACACTCCCTCTGTAGAGATGCAAAAATCTCCATGATTACTGATTTCTAGTGGGTGGTGCAGTCCCATAAACTGACTCATCACCTCACCTAATAGTTATTGATGATGGGTTATCCAATGAGTGAACAACTCTTGTCCAATGATTCTCTAATCATGGTGCACCCAGACTTGGTCTCTAATTCATAAATCTCATCATGCTTGGAATATTGATCTATTTCTTAGTTAAGTCAGACTCAACATTTATATAGATTAGATTCCTAATTGGGTCTCTCACCATATCCAAAATATTGAGCCCAATCCATCCTCCAGTCCGTAGCATCCAATGCCTAATAGACATGGTTGCATCTTCTCGATGCAACTAAACTACTATGACCAGCCGAGAACAATCAACCTTGGAAAGGGCTCGCACATCTATAATGGTGGAAGACCTAAAACTTAATCTTTTCTTAGGGAGATTTGATTTAGATCTCTTTAAACTTGATATGACATGGCTATAACCATTATGACTAACCTAGTGGCATGGGTTAGCTTAGATTGTTAGCCACCTTAGATCAGGACTGAGCCGATAAATATAGCCAGGTAAGTGAGACCGATGGAAGGGATATGCCATTAACTCGATAAGAATGCATTCGAGTCGAGTAGCTCCCAATTAAAAATCAATCGATCGTATCTGCCAAACTTATCTTAGACACCAAATTATTGAGCCAGAGTCAATCAGGTTAGCCTACAATCCAGACTCTAACCACTGAGCCTAATTAGGTCTTAACTTGATTGATCACTCATGTGACTCGACCTTGATCCAGACTTAATCCTATTAGGCTGATCAATTTAAGCACTCTTGATCCCATCTTACCAACTCTTGATTCGGTTTAATCAACCGCTAGACCTAACTGAGCTACCCAAGCCCGAACCTAATTTTATGAATAAATCTTAGATCTAAAAATTCTCAATTTTAGACCTAATATATTTTATAATCTTAATTCTTAATTAAGTTTAAGATTTATAAATAAAATATGTATATAAAATTCTAGGATTTCAAGATCTAGGATTTTGCAAAAAATAAGTTTTAGATTTTTGATTAAGAACAAACGTGCAACATCCCTACACATCATAAGAAGACCCCAGTGAATGGAAGGAGAGGGCCTTTAAATCCTACTTTGTTCTTACGATCGAACGACTAAGGAGAACGTCTTAATCAGAAACATGATAAATCTACAAAACTAGTTAGATCTACATCATATATCACATATATAAAAATTGATCTAACTAAAAATACATTTTGCATACATCTCATGTATCATATCATGTATGTTCATAGATCTAAATTATTTCATAAATATCTAAAAAATAAGATTTAAATTTTATCATATCAAATTAAAATTTATTTAAGATAATTTTGTAGAATTATTCTACAACTAGTCTAAACATGCAACTATCATATCTCATATGAACAAATTAAATAAATTTATTTTTTATTTTTTAGATCTAATTATTATAATATTAAAAAATAATAAATAAATAGATATAAAAATTATAATTAATTAAATTAAAATTATGATCATGTTAGACTACACATAGAAGAATTCTATTCCTAGTCTAGTCATGCATCTCATACATCTTAGATCTAGATTATTTAATTTTTAATTTTTTGATTTTAGATCTAATCACATCTCATGTGATATCTAAAATTATTTAATTATCAGATCAAAAATAAATTAAAATTAGATCTAATAAATTTTTGAACCTAGCTCTGATACCAGTTGAAGAAAAAAATCTTATTTTTTGAGTCAGATTCATTCAGATCTGATTGGATCAAGAGAGATATTTCAAAAAAAATTTTCTAAGATCCTAATTAGATTTGAGACACTTCGGATCTGATCTTATTGATTTCATAAAATAAAATATAAATTTAATTTAATTTAATTTAATTGTACCTTTATTTTGGGTAATCCAATTATCTTGTGATGATCCCAATATTTGCCTCAGGTTCTGGATGTAGCCACGCAAGCGTCTGGCCTCTATCAGTATCCACTTAGGTAAGATCTGAACATCTTCTCTTTTTCAATCAATCTTTCAAAAATTAGATCAGATCTAATCTTGAAGATCTTCAAAAACTCTTTTGAAGAACAACCGTTGTCTCTTGCAGCAGTGCTGCCTTCTTCCTTTGCTATCGCCTTTCACTTGCTTGGATCACACCTAACTCATGCCCAAAAACTCTTGGGCATGGAGAGGAGAGAGAGGACTAGAGAATGGTGTGGAGGAGGGAGAAAAGCTTTATGACATGGGCTAAAGATAGAAGCTCTTTATTTTAGGCATAGACAAGGTTTATATAGACCCTGCTGCGCCATGTAGTGCCACATCATCCCGACCAATCACGGCCCTTTGTGCAATCAAACCTAAATCTGATTAGCGAGATGATATCATTTGATCTAATCAGATTAGAGTCCCTCAAAACTCTCCTTAGATGGTACCAAAATTAGGTCAAACAAGTCTTCTTGGAGCCATCTAGTTTGATTCCCTGAAGCAACTGGAGTTCCATTTGTATGGGACTCTAAATCTTATCCTCATGGGGCACACATCTCCCTAGGCATGCACCCCTTGCCTATCTACCTTTTAGTAGGAGCATAAGGCTATAGGTTCTCTCCAATGGGTGCATGACACATGGGCAGATATCTAAGTGTCAAAGGTCAATATTTGACCAAAGTCCAAACACAAGATTTAGTAGGTGACAAAAAATGGCAGGTATTGTCTTAAATTTTTTTTCTTAAATTAAGATAACTCTTTTCTAATCTGGACAAGCTTCAGTCAAATCAAGTAAAGATTTCTGAGAGAGCCCAAACACATTTGGCTTGGTCAAGAAAAGTTTTAATGATTGTTAAAGGAGAACATTAGGCTCAATCATGTGCTAGCATGATTTTCTTGAACCTAATTAAATCTTATTCAAATCAATTGAACTAGATTAATCCAATTGATGATATCTAAATCCAAATCTTGGTTTGTGTGATTCAGTTAGATTCAATTCTATATAGTAATGGGATATGTCGTGATCTCTATCATCGACATCATCAAAACACCTTCCGATGGATCAGAATTTTTTTGATTTAAATAACTAGTATGATCAATCATCCAAATCATTCTAATTGCTTTCAAAATCTACCAGTGACACCTAGCAGCATATGATGACAATCCATCAGAACTGAAAGTGAACCTCTCGGTGCAGTTTCCTGTATGATTAAGTTCTCCTATCTTGAGCCTCGATCAGATTAGGATTAAGGTGATCTCGTCAAACCCTAATTTTTGTCATATGAATTAATCATTCGATTCAAGTCCAATGTAAAAAGCCTAATAGAAATTCTTTCTATTATTTCACTCTGCCATGGCCATGGGCTTATGGACTTGATTCTCATGATCATCATAGGGCTGCTCCTCTTCTATCGAGGTAGATAGATTTCTTATTGGTGCAATCCAATTCCTATAATAAACATGCTATAGCCAACATACACCTCATGGTTTCGAATGGCTAAAAGATTGGGTTATGGTGTAGTCAAACTACAACACCCTCAAGGTGAACTGCGGATGCACCTCAGGTCAAAGAACCAGACACACCACTGCAGCTTCAAGCCAATCATCGATGAGAAGGTAGACTTCCTCATGACTGCTCGAGGTGATCATGCTTAGTGCCCTCGTTCTCTATTGAGTTTCTGTACTCTCACTCCGATGTCTCTAAACCATAGACTCAAGACTCATCTACCCTAATGAAGCGATCGTACACCAACCTTCTAGATCAATCACCATCCTCATGATGATCCTATGGTCGGGAGCATTTTATGAGTTAATAATGAAAATTCATGTCTTAAATTTTCAACTCTTGAAAATATGAACTATCATTGCCATTAACTTAAGGGATGTATCACAGACACTTTCAAATATATATTATGATAGAGAATAACCCATTTTATTATTTATAATCAAAATTATAATTTTGCCCTTAGAAGTGTATTACAAGTGTCAGCCAATTTGGCATCAAGGGCACACATATCTAACACAGGGTTCTCTAGAAAGATGGGTAGTGTAGGACTATTGAAGAGAGGTTTTCCAAGAGGTAATGGTCGAAGAAAGGCTGAAGAAGCAACTATACGTCCTTTGGTATCAGGAAGGTGGGGAAGTAGTCGGAGATGTATTCAGTGATTTGATCAGAGCATGGATTTATGGAGCCTTGAGAATGATAGAGATGGATGATCCATGGAGGTCCAGCAGGTCAGGATTGGATGGCTTTAGAGCAGCATAGAGATGAGTCAAGGAGCGCTGGAGTGCTGTAGGAGCACTACCCTAGAGGCATAGGGGCTGAGAGAGGCTCAGTGGTGCAGCAGTCGAGGAGTTTATCTCAGTAGAGAGTGTTAGTGGTATCTCAGAAAGATCGGATGTAGGTCTCAGGAAGAGCCAGGGGGTCTCAAGGAGTGTCAGGAGGTCTCAGACAGTCGAGAGTATCATGGATCAGATTTTTTTTGTAGGAGCACCAGGAAGAGTCATGGTTCAAATGGAGGATGATTCTCTGAGCACAACTGAAGTGATAGCTGGTGTAGGGATAGAAGAGGAGTAGGATGGAATTTTCTATGGTTCAATCACTGGATTCAGAAGAGTTGGATGAGCTCTTGGGTTTCGAAGGTGCCCACAGGTTGTGGAGTTATCTAAGATGGCTTCGAAGGGATCCATAGAGTATGGAGAGTTTGAAGAGGCAATGATGGTATTTGAGGTGCAGCAATAGGCTTAGCAGTGCAGCATTGAGTGGTTGGCCTCAAGAAACTCGATGATAGAGTCGACTTTTACAGCATCAGATGGACTTCGAATATAGGTGTAGCTTTGGAGAGGTGGCTTCACAATTGGTGAGGAATTTGATATGAGTTCAGAGCAGAAGGGTGCAGCAGGATCGATATCCTAGCACCAACATTGGTGATGCATAATTTTAGGTAGAGCGACATGTGCAGGAGGACATGCGTAGTGAGTGCTAGTACAGGAACATTGCTAGTTCTCTAGGAAAGTCCAAAAGAAGTGATGGAGCTACTAAACAAAAGGGATCCTACAATTCTAGGATGGTGCAGAGGTGCAAGCCAAGGTCTTCAGTGGTGGAGGCGGTCATTCTAAAGGCCTCAAAGGTGCACAATAGCTGAAGAGCATTGGTGGAGGCAATGTTTGCACAGGAGTGATCGTGCAGGAGGGCATTTTTGAGGGATTTGCCAAGGCTTGGGAGCACCAAGGTGGAGATTGTGTGGATTTGTGGTGCTCCCAAGCCTTGGGAGGCCACGAGCAGAGCCAGGGTGAGGGCTCTAGGGAGGCTAGAATAGGTGTGGTCCTAGGGCTAGAATAGGAGTTGTCCAAGGGTGGTGTCGGCATATAGCTCTCCATGGGCTTGAGGTTCAGCTATTGAGGGCCTCAAGGGATTTGGTTGGTACTTCGAAAACCTGGGATTCAAGGTGAAGCAAGGAACCAAAGCCAAAAAATCAAGACTGTAGAAAGAAGATTTTCTATAGGTTAGTCAGCTCAATCCAAAATTGGTCGGCTAAGTCTTAGTACATAGACAAAATAGAGAGCTATGCATTTGAGACTACAGGCACAGCATAGGACTAGGCTGGCTCAATTTTAGACTGAGCCGACCTAGTGGAACTTAGCCGGCTTAGTGTTGAGATTGAGCTGGCTCAGTGCACGGGTAGAGTTACGCGAGGGTCTATTTTAGGCTAGAGTCTAGGTTGATCCTAGGAGTCTTAAGATCTAGTTTGAGAGGTCTTAAGGAGGCTAATTCATATATGGGTTAGGATTTGATCCAGAGGATGAGAGCATGTGAGACTTGGGCTCGGTGAGTGCTTTCATGTATTGGGTTAGCCAGGAAGTTTTTTGGTCGGGCCTAATGGCTATGTATAAATACATAGGTTGTATTAGGGTTTTAGGATGCTGTGAATGCTATGGAATGCAGACCTTTTCTCCCTCAATTCTCTCTTCTTCTCTTCTCTCTAGAGTTGTCACCCTAGGGTTCTTGAAGAAGCCCTAGAGAAGGGTGCATCTCCCTCAAGCCCAAGGAGGGACGCACCTCATCATAGGTCTAGGTGGAGGGTTGGTGGTTTGCTGGCCGTAGAGAATGTCATAGGTTTCTTTAGGTCCGTGCTAAAGATCAAGGGCTTCCGCAACATGGTATCAAGGCTTGTGATGCCAAGGATGATTGGTGTTCGAGCGATATCATGGAACATCAATTGGTATCAGGAAGAGGTGATGCCAGTTGATGCACTTACAGTGAGTTACGCTGCTCATTGAAGGCCATGACCCATACTGATGAAAGTTTAAGCTCGATTGGAATGACTGTCTCTATTCCAAAGGCCAGGGCAAATAGTGTTTCTCCCATCGGTAGCCTTTGAGTAGTTCGATATGCCCAGATGATGTGGTAGAGTTTGTCCACCCAAGTCCTCCTTGCTCTTTCAAGCCTTACTTTAATGCCCTACAGTAAAATTTTGTTGGTCACCTCTACTTCACCATTTGCTTGTGAATGGGCCACTGACGTGAAGTGATGGGAGATATTTAGATCTTCACAAAACTCAACGAACCTTATTCCGACAAACTATCCCCTATTATTTGTTATGAGAGTTTGGGGCAGACCAAATCGATAGATAATTGACTTTCAAACAAAATTCTGTACCTTAGCCTTAATAATTTTTGTCAATGGTTCGGCCTCAACCCATTTGGTGAAGTAGTCAATCGTAACCAGGAGGAACTTTCATTTTTCGGATGCCATTGATAAAGGACCAAGTATATCCATTCTCCATTGTGCAAATGGTCAAGGTGTGCTTAGTAGAGTAAGCTCGAAGGCCGGCTGTCTTTGTATGTTTGTATTTCTATGACAGTGGTCATATTTCTTGATATACTCTACAGAGTCGTGGTACAAGGTCGGTCAATGGTACCCCTACCAAAGTAGCCTTTGTGATAGGGATCTGACTCCTACATGACTTCCATAAATTCTCTCATACACTTTCCATAATGCAAAGTCAATCTCTGAAGGTCGAAGACATCTCAAGAGCGGTAGAGAATATGACCTTTTATATAGCTTGCTGATGAGTGGTAAAAATATACTAATAAAATTATTAAATTATAAAATAAATTAATCTATTTTTTTTAGAAATTAATACTTTTGTTAATTTTATATAGCAAATAAGGCTACCAATATAAAGATATTATTTTTTTGGTTCAGATGAACTAAATTTTAGGCAAAATGGACTTCAAATGAGCCCGAAAATGAATTTAAAAGGAAATTAAAAAGAAAGCTGGTTCGATTCAAATCAGTTAAGAAAAATTGGCTTTGCAGATCGTGCTTAGACCAACCGACCCGCTGATGCCATGCTTATGTAGTGCTGACATCAACATTTTTTGTCGTGCATGGTGGACCACTATAGAGGATATTTCAGGGATTTCACAGGAAGAAGCGCGCTTCGATTGACTAAAGAAAGCGACGGTCCACACAACATTGAGCTCACGCATGGTCTACAGAGGGCAATTTGAGAATTCTACAAGATTCGATGGATGCCTTTCATTGGAATTTGATCGAACGGCTGATAGTTGTGCGCTAACGAATGACGGATGCAGCTCCCCGTCGAGATCCAACGATTGAGATTCATCCCGACTTTTAACTAAGAATCTGAAGCTCTCCTATGCATGATCTGACAACCTAGATTCAATCTTTAAGGCCGATCCAATGGTCCAAATGAATTCTGACTTGATTTGAGATTCTAAAATAATTTTTGAATGATTTGTGGATCATTTGATCGACATCCAACGGTCAGAATTGATCCAGGACTCTTTTTGAGTTATTTTGAGAGTTTTAAATCCGATTTTAATTGGATTTCAACCTAAGACCACCCAGATTATTTAAAGGCCTGCTGTTGCTGAAGAAAAGAGGAGCAGGTAGAGAGAAAAAAAAATATAGAGGGTTTTGGGGAGAGAGTTTTAAGAGAGAGCCTGGGAACAGGGAATAATAGAGAGCTTGGAGAGAGAATTTTGAATAGAGAGTTTTGAGAGAAGGAAGATAAAGAGATTTTATATTTTTTTTTCTTCTTTTGATAATCAAGACATTGATCAAGGAGCTTCTCTTCTTCTTCATCAAGTTTTCCACACCAAGAGCAACGGACAACCAATTTCAGCAATTAAACATTCTAATTTCTTCATACTTTTTATTTTATTTGTTATTTTTGAACTTATTATCATGAACTAATTTTTTTTTACTAAGGCTAAGGTGTAGCCACTCTTTTGATACAATATTCAATATGATTTATTTTTAATTTTAAATTTTATTCATGAGGAGTATATAAATTTGATCTTAATGCTTTTAGATTACTGGCCATGTTCTAATTGATCTGATGAACATAGATATTATGGACCAAGTACATCTATGTTATTGCTTCTTGATTATATACCTTATATTATGAATCAAATTAAAATTCATATGCATGTGAAAATTTTAGTGCGCTTTGGACGCAGCGTATTTTGATTAGAGGGTTTGACAAAATTTAATGCATTAATATTTATTTAAATTATATCTAAACCAAAGGATAATTAATAAATATTGATAGTTTTGCTGCGCCTGGATCAAATATAGTGAAAAAACTAGGAGACTCCACCGTCACATGAAATAAAATTAATCTAATAACCTGAATATTATATTGACTGAGTTGGTGAACCGATTGCCTTAGTAACCCATTGCTCTTAAGTTTAAAACCCTAATAATTACACTCTCTCTATTTTCTTAAAATTTTTAATTATTTTTTTATTTTATTCTTTAATTTCTTATTCTCATAAATCGGTTTTCTAAATAAAGCATAGAAAAGAGCTTTTCAGTACTTATTTTTCAATCCTCTAGGGACGATACTCTACTTATTTACTTTATTATTTGATCGACTGGTGCATTTGCTATAGCTATAGATTAGCATGCATCAAGTTTTTGGCACCATTGTCGGGGGTTGTGTCTAAAAGAATATTAAAATTTTGATCCTAGCTTTATTTTAGAATTTTATTTTTAATTTTATTCTTACTTTTTTTTTAAAAAAAATCTTTAGTGCATGACACATACTGGACATAGTAACTTACTAACTTTAGATCCAAAAATTTAATGGACCATCAGAAGTCTACAACAAGAAAGAAACATGATAGTTGAAGATCCTAACGACATCAATCTAGGATTGGATATGACGACCAAGGGACAGCATGAAGCTATAAGATCAGTACATCATCCATTTAATGATTACATCACACCATCTATAGCCGATGTAGCTTCGAGCATCAGGAGATCACCTATGCGAGCAAATAACTTCAAAATAAAATCGATGATGATCCAGATGATTCAATCAACTGTCCAATTTGGTGGACACGTGCATGATGATCTAGATGCCCATATTTCTAACTTTTTTGAACTTTATGATATGTTTAAAATTAATGGGGTGTCGGATGATGCTATTAGATTAAGATTATTTCCTTTCTCTTTATGGGACAAAGCTAAAAGTTGGCTTCATTCTCTTCCTATAGGTTTTATCATAACTTGGAATGTCCTAGCCCAAAAATTCTTAGCCAAGTACTTTCCACTTTCGAAGACTACTAAGATGCGCAACGATATCACTTCTTTTATGTAGATGGACATGGAGACACTATATGAGGCTTGGGAGCATTTTAAAAAACTACTGAGAAGATGTCTAGATCATCAACTACCTATATCGCTTTAGGTACAAACTTTCTATAATGGTTTATCTCCTACTAATCATTCTATGATTAATGCAGTAGTAGGAGGAACCATTAATCGAAAAATGAAGGAAGAAGCCTTTGATCTGATCAATTGGATGGCATCAAATAGCTATTAATGGTAGACAGAATGTAAGATGCTGAAAAGACCAGCAACTGTGCAGGGAGTAGCTTGCGTGCCAACCTAACTAGCTGAAATTGCAGCCCATAGAGCCAAAGTCAAAAACTTGAAGGAAACAGCTATGAATGTTCGGAGCATCACCTATGACCTATGTGGAGGAGGATACGATACAAGCAATTGCTAGACAGATAATCCTTTTGCTAAAGCAATTGATACAGCTAATTATATTGATAATTTTTTCAGGCTGCAACAAAATAATCCCTACTCCAACACATACAATTAAGGGTGGAGGCAGCATCCAAATTTCTCATGGAGTAATCAAAATGCAGTACAACAGCCACCCCCGGGGTTCCAAGTACCTGAAAAGAAGTTCAACATGCAGGAGCTGATGGTCAAATTTATGCAAAACCAAGAAGCAACTATAAAAAATTTGGAAGCCAAACTTAGGTAGGATCAAGCAGCAGTAATTCGAAACTTGGAGATGCAAATAGATCAAATGGCTAAGATAATCTCCAAGAGACCTCAACGATCCTTGCCCAGCAACACGGAGACCAATCCAAGGGTGCAAGTTAATGCAATCACCTTAAGAAGTGGTACAAAGCTGGAGGAGCCACATCAGAAGAAAGAGATTGAAAAGCCAACTACAAATAAGAAACCATCAACTAAAATTCATCAGTCATCAAAACAACCAGCAGATAGATGGTCACCAAGTATACAGTTTGCCAATCCAAATGTGAAGTCCTACGTGCCGCCACTACCATTCCCAGAGAGATAAATACATCATCCAGATAAGAAATTTTCTAACCTTTTTAAAATTTTAAAGAATTTATATATTAATATTTCTTTTGTCGATGCTATCACTCAAATGCCCAGTTATGCCAAGTTTCTCAAAGAAATCCTAATAAATAAGAAAAAGCTGAAGAAGCATGAGAGAATAAATTTGAATGAAGAATGCTTAGCAATACTTCAAAATAAATTACAACAAAAGCTAAAAGATCTAGGGAGTTTTACTATCCCTTGCATTATTGGTGATTGTAGTTTTGATAAAATTCTATGTGATTTAGGAGCAAGTATTAATCTCATGCCTTTTTTTATTTTTAGGAAGCTGGGTCTAGGAGAACCAAAGCCTACCACTATTACTCTTCAATTAGCTGATAGATCCATCAAATATCCAAGAGGTATAGTGGAGGATGTCTTGGTAAAGGTAAACAAGTTTATTTTTCTTGTTGATTTTATTGTTCTTGATATGGAAGAAGATTATGATGTAGCGCTTATTTTAGGGAGATCCTTTTTAACTATTAGAGGAGCTTTAATGGATGTTCAACAAGAAAAATTAATTCTTAGAATCCAAGATGAACAAGTTACTTTTAATATTTCCAAAGATACTAAACATCCTGATGATAATCAAACTTATTTTCTAATTGATATTATTCATAATTCATTATATGAGAATTCTGTAGAAAATAGGTTTGTGACTATAAAAGCTAGCAAAATCCAATTGAAAGAGGGCTTGACCAAACATGAAATTATTCCAATTGAAGTGGCACCGGATTGATTCAACTCAGAACTCAAAGAAAGTCATGCTGAAGACTATAAATCAAAACTACTGGATAGGTTGTTTCTTTTCTTTTTAATTTTGATCAATTTTTTTTTCTTTTATTTTTTAGTAATTTGTTGTTGCTCTTTTACTGCTTTGGTGTGTATTTTTAGTTTTGTAGAAAAAAATCAATGAGAGCTTAAGCAAAATTTCAAAACTTTAAAGAACCAGACCGAACCAAATCAGGTGTATTCCTTCTTATCCTTTATTGCACTCTTTATTTTTCTTTCTCCTTTAAGACAATGTAGAATAAGTTAGAGGGTATATATATATAATAATAATTAATAATAATAATAATCATGTGTCAAGAAGAAAATTTTGAGTAAGATAGACTGGATAAGTGATAAAAGATAGAAGTATCTGCTAATGAATGTAATGAGTTAAAGAAGTAGATTATTTGGTCAAACTTTTAGCAGCCTACTTAGGTCATCAAAAGACTATTAGCACTTCTAATTACACATGCACACTAATAAGGCAAAGTAGGTTTTGATTATAAGGCCAACTGAGGATTCAATTATCACTAAAAATTGATAATTAATATACATTCTAATCAAAGAAACTTGAATTTAAGGAAAGAGCTACCTGTCTAAAAATAAAGTGCAAAAGATAGAGTATATGTGGATTGCCCAAAGCCTAGTAACTGGGTCTCTACACCTAGGTCAAATGTGAAAATTTACATAAAACGATGGAGGGAAGGCTAGGATGCTCAGCACATCAAAAAAAAAAAGGGCAGTGTGAAAGCTACATTAATTCATGAGTATAAAATTGGGAATGTATAGAAAATTGACCAAAATAGGTGATAAGAGAGGATAATTTTATCCTTTAATTTAACACTGAAATGCTAAAGTTAGTCATCATGAACACAAGTGCTGTAAATCTTTGATGTACTCTAAAAAAGTTTTTAATTGTATTAACTGCAAAATTTGCTTCTGAAGCTCAATGCTTAGTTAGTAGTATTTTCTAAACTTTTTAACCTTTAGTCCTAGATTTTATCTTTTTGATGGATAATCTTATCGAAACATGGTATTAAATAAAACATTGCTAAGGGACTAGCAATGACTATGTTGGGGGGTGTGATAAGTGGTAAAAATATACTAATAAAAGTATTAAATTATAAAATAAGTTAATCTATTTCTTTTAGAAATTGATACTTTTATTAATCTTATGTAGGAAAGAAGGCCACCAATATAAAGATCTTATTTTTCTGGTTCAGATGAAATAAATTTCAGACAAAATATACTTTAAATGAGCCCAAAAATGAATTTCAAAGAAAATAAAAAAACTAAAAAAAAAGTTGGTTCGGTTCAAATTGGTTCAGAAAAATTGGCTCAGTAGACCATGCTCAGACTGATTGACCCATTGATTCCATGTTTACACAGCGCTGATGTCAGCATTTTTCGTGACGCATGGTGGACCACTATAGAGGGTATTTCGGAGATTTCATAGGGAGAAGCGTGCTCCGATTGGCTAAAGAAAGCGGCGGTCCATGCAACACCAGGCTCACGCATGGTCTACAAAGGGCAATCTAAAAATTCTACCTGATCTAACGGATGCCTTTCACTAGGATTTGATCAAACGGCTGATAGTTGTGCACTGACGAACGGCAGATGCAGCTCCCGATCGAGATCCAATGGTTGAGATTCATCCAAACTTTTAACTAAGAATCTGAAGCTCTCCTATGTGCAATCTGATGGCCCAGATTCAATCTTTAAGATTGATCCAATGGTCCAAATGAATTTTGACTTGATTTAGAATTTTAAAATAATTTTTGAGTGATTTTTGGACTGTTTGATCGACATCCAATGGTCAGAATTGATCTAGAACTCTTTTTGAGTTATTTTGAGAGTTTTAAACTCAATTTCAATGGGATTTTGACCTAAGACCATCCAGATTATTTAAAGGCCTGCTGTTATCGAAGAAAAAAGGAGGAGGTAGAGAGAAAAAAAAAATATAGAGGGTTTTGGGGAGAGAGTTTTAAGAGAGAGCCTAGGAATAGGGAATAATAGAGAGCTTTGAGAGAGAATTTTGAATAGAGAGTTTTGGGAGAAAGAAGAGAAAGGGCTTTTATATTTTTTTTTCTTTTTTTCTTCTGATAATCAAGACATCGATCAAGAAACTTCTCTTCTTCTTTATCAAGTTTTCCACACCAAGAGCAACGGACAACCAATTTCAGCAATTAAACAGTCTAATTTCTTCATGCTTTTTATTTTATTTGCTATTTTTGAACTTGTTATCATGAACTAAATTTTTTTGTACTAAGGCTAAGGTGTAGCCACTTTTTTGATACAATATTCAATATGATTTATTTTTAATTTTAAATTTTATTCATGAGGAGTATATAAATCTGATCTTAATACTTTTAGATCACTGGCCATCTTCTAATTGATCTGATGAACATAGACATTACGGACCAAGTACATCAATGTTATTGCTTCTTGATTATAAACCTTATATTATGAATCAAATTAGAATTCATATGCATGCAAAAATTTTAGTGCGCTTTGGACGTAGCTATTTTAATTAGAGGGTTTGACAAAACTTAATGCATTAATATTTATTTAAATTATACCTGAACCAAAGAATAATTAATAAATGTTGATAGTTTTGCTACGCCTGGATCAAAGGATAGTGAATAAACTAGGAGACTCCACCGTCACATGAAATAGAATTAATCTAATTACCTGAATATTGTATTGATTGAGTTAGTGAACCGATTGCCTTAGTAACCCATTGCTCTTAAGTTTAAAACCCTAATAATTACACTCTCTCTATTTTCTTAAAATTTATAATTATTTTTTTTATTTTATTCTTTAATTTTTTATTCTCATAAATCGATCTTCTAAATAAAGCATAGGAAAGAGCTTTTCAATACTTATTTTCCAATCCTCTAGGGACGATACTCTACTCATTTACTTTATTATTTGATCGACTAGTGAACTTGCCATAGCTATAGATTAGCACGCATCACTTGCCTTCATACAGAACATACCAAAAAGTTTGATTTCTGAGTTTTGGGGCTTCTTTTGGATCATGAGGAAGAACTCCATCCTTGAGGTAAGCAACTAGTGGGTTAATCTAGCTCGACTCATGCTCAACTTGCAAAACAGACTGCGACTCCTCCGAGCTTGGGGCCCTTTAGAATTTCAAAAAATACTTCTTTGGATAGTTCGATTGGGGCTAAAGTGGCCAATTTAGAGAGAAGGTCGGCTCTCATATTTTCCATCCATGGAATCCGTTGGATGCTAAAACTGTCGAAGGCTGAAGCCAAGTTTTTTACTTTCTCAAGATACTTTAGGATGTTTTCCTCCCGGGCTTCATAGTTGCTGCTAACCTGTTCGACCACTAGCTAGAAATGACTGAAAACTTGGAGCTGACCCACCTCCAACTCTTTCACTACTCTTAATCTAGCAATCAAGGCTTCATATTCGGTCCCATTATTAGTCGCAGGAAATCTGAAGCATAGCGCATATTCAACGACGACTCTCTTACGATTAACCAAGACCAACCCTCCACCTGCTCTAGCAACGTTGGATGAACCATCCACATACAGGGCCCAAAAGCCTTCGAGAAAGTCGGCGCTCTCTTTGGGGGGGCTTGACTGTAACCATGGAATGCTGGTTTCATACTGTTCAAGCTTGGCCTCATTTGGAATGGTGCATTCTACTACAAAATCTAGTAATATCTGGGCTTTGATCAACGGCCAAGGTTGGTAGTTGATGTCAAACTATGTAAGCTCAATTGCTCATTTGCGATTCTTCTGGAGGTATCCGTTCAATGAAGAACTTCTTTAATTAGTTGATCTGTGAGGATAGTTATGGTGTACCCCTAATAGTAAGATCAGAGTCTTCTGGCAACAACTAGAAGAGAGTAAGTCAATTTTTCTAATTTAGAGTACTTGACCTCTGCGTCCCTTAAGATCCGACTTATGTAGTAGACCGATCGCTATACTTTTGCTTCCTCCATGACCAAGACTGCTGTCAGGGCTACCAAGAAGACTACCAGGTACAAGAATAATTCTTTTTTGGGCTCAAGCTTTGCCAGCAGTGGGGGTGAGCCGAGGTAGTTTTTAAGCTCCTCAAATGCCCATTGGCATTCTATCTAGTAGAAGTTCTTTGGCTGCTTAAGAACTTGAAAGAAGGGCATGCATCGCTCGGCCGATCTCGAGATGAACCGATTTAGGGATGCCACTTTTTCAGTCAAGTGCTAAACTTTTTTGATTATTTTGGAGTGGTCATCTCCTGAATAGCCTGGATTTTCTTTAGATTCACCTCAATCTTATGCCTCAACATCATGAATCTCAAAAATTTCTCCAAGGTCACATCGAAGGCGCACTTGGTTGGATTCAGCTTTATCTTATAGTTCTTAAGTATGCTAAAGGTCTCTTCGAGATTGGCAATATGATTTATCGAGGCTCGACTCTTGACGAGCATGTCATCTACATACACCTCCATGTTTCGGTCGATCTGCTCCTTGAAGATTTTGTTGACCAGGTGCTGGTATATTGCCCCTACATTGTTGAGTCCAAAAGGCATAACCCAGTAACAGTAAAGACCACGGTCAATAATAAAAGCAGTTTTCTTCTCATCCTTTGGTGCCATCCAAATTTGGTTATAGCCAGAATAGGCATCCATGAAGGTAAGGAGCTCATGGCCTGAGGTTGCATCCACCAGTTGATCAATCTTAGGTAGGGGGTAGCTATCTTTTAGGCAAGTTTTGTTAAGCTTTTTGATGTCTATACACATCCTCCACTTGCCATTTACCTTTTTGACGAGCACCATGTTCGAGACCCAACTCGGGAAGTTAACTTTTTGGATGAATCTAGCCTTGAAGAGCTTGTCAACTTCTTCTGCAATTGCTTTCTACCTCTCTGGAGCATGGCTGTGCATCTTTTACTGGCCGACACTTTGGATCAGCAGCCAACTGATGTTCTATGATCTCAATATCAATTTCTGGCATATCCATTGGAACCCAGGCAGAGGAAGGTGATGAGTTGCTCTCAAACCTCATCCCCCAAGTTGGAGCCGATCTGCACAGTGTGCTTCACATTTCCATCATTCAATGAGACAGAAATGAGGTCTTCCATAGGCTTGCTCCGCTCCTCCGTAAGGTCATCATGGACATCTAGCCCATCAATAGGACAAAGATCGGGCTGGATGTTTTTTTATATGGTGATGGAGTAATAGTGCCTTGTTAAGGCCTGGTTTCTTCTAATCTCTCCAATTTCACAGCTCGTCGAAAACTTCATCTTTAAATAATAAGTTAAGACTACAGCTCAAAGTGCATTCAAACCAAATCAGCCAAGAATGGCATTGTAGGCAGATGGGGCTTTTACGACTAGAAAATTGACCTATGCTTTAGCCAGCTTCGAGCATTATCCTGTAGCCACAGTCAGAGTTATTATGCCCTCAACTGGTATGGCATTGCCAGTGAAGCCTACCAACCGCGAGTTCATAGGTCCCAAGTGATTATTAGGTAAAGATATTTTTGAGAAATCATCATAAAATAAAACATCATTAGAGCTTCCATTATCTATCAAAATATGGTACACATCATAGTCAGCAATGTTTAAAGAGATTACAACCGCATCATTATGTGGAAACTGGACTTCTTAGGCATCCTCATTGGTGAAAGCGATGGGCTCCTCAGTTCTACACCTCTTCTTGGGCTCTGCTGATCTGCTAGCCTCTCCTCACCGAAGTCCCCTAGAGATGGTGTTGATGATACTGAGGGGTGGCCGATCTGCCTGCTGCTCCTTTCTTGGTAGTTTTGATTATAGCAGTGCCCTTGGCCTATCTTCCCACCCTTCAGACTGACATCGTAGGAATCGACCGAGCCTGCCTTACCTGATGAGCTCCTTGATCTCATCTTGGAGATAGATACATTCTTTTGTATCATGATCATGGTCATGATGATAGAAGCAGTACTTATTAGGATTGCATTTGCTAGGATGAGAATGCATCCTCTCTAGTCTAGGTAGTTGCTCCTTGATCTCCATCAGCACTTATATTTTTGGAGCATTGAGGGGGGCATAGTTGTGAAACCTTCGGACGGTAGAGCTCTATCGTACCCTTCTATCAGCGCTTCTTGGATGACGAGCTTGAGGAGGAGTTTGGGCTTGCTTGCACTTAGGCAGAGTCTGGAAGCACGATCGAACCTCATTCGGCTTCTCTTCAGATGTGGTCCTGTTTGACTTGCCCATTCACCATTCTTCTATGGCTTCATTATCCTTGGCCTTGAAGGCCTCTTCTACTCAGGCATAGCCTTCAGCCTGAGCTAACATATCAACAAAATCCCTGGGGTACTTCTTCTCTAGGGAGAATAGTAGATTGTTCTTCTGAAGGCAGCCTTTAAGTGCGGCCATGGTGACAGACTAGTCCAGATTCCAAACTTCTAGGGTAGCTGTATTAAAGCAATTGACATAAACTTGATGGATTCTCCCTCTTGCTGCTTGATGCTCATGAGGGAGTCAGAATCTTGGTGGGGTCATCGGCTACTAACAAAATGAGCCATGAACTGGTGGCTCATTCGATCAAAAGAGAAGATGGTATTTAGCTTGAGAGTCGAGTATCAATTTCTAGTAGCTCCTTTCAAGGTAGATGGAAAAGCTTGGCACAGGATGGTGTCGGGCGCATCGTGGAGCAATATCATTGTCTGAAAGGCCTTTAGATGTCCAACTACATCGGATCCCATCATCGCTCTTGAATTAGGGGAGCTTGAAATTTGGTGGGATTGGTTCCTCCATGATGGAGTGAGAGAAAGGAGTGTTGATACAGATATCATTACCATGGGAGGGGGGTGCATGGTGGAGTTTTTCGATCCATCGGTTTATCTCTTATAGTTTCAGATCCAGGAGATCCTCTCGATCAAGGAACTCCAAGGTCTTCTGGCTGAACGAAGGCAAAGTCCCCCCAGGGGTAGAGTCATGATCAAAGCAAAGGCTCTCGACCCTCTGCTTCTCATTCTTGGAGGTCACTGGCCAACTAGCCCAAGTTGGCGATCCCCAGATCGAATCATGAGGCTCCGAAGAAGCCTGCTCTGGTCGAATTGGTGTCAAAGGATATTGCTGTTGCACTGCACTGCTAGACTAGCAGGTTGAACTACTCCGCATCCATCATTACCGTCGGTATAGCTTGAGTTGTCGGGGATGAAACAGGGGTGGGTAGATCTTGATGGGATCTAGCCATGGAGGTCGTTGACCATCGAGTTGAAGCTTTCCTGGGAGGCATCTTTTTTGAAAAGGAGGACTCTAGAGGAGATGAAGAGATTTCTCTGCTGAGCACTCCTTTAAGAATAAGGAAATCTCAGAAATAGAGGATCCTTTCTCTAGCACATCCTATTGGTGTGAAATCTGGTCATCGTCGGAGAAGTACTGGAGTCAGAGAAGACGAGGTTGCCGCTGATGACCTGCAAAATAAGTCTCATCCAGAGCCTGGGTGTGGCTCCGACAAGACCCTCTGATGATTAAGTCTGCTCTTTTGGCCAACAAAAATGGAGTATTTAGTAGAAAAAGTTATAGAGTATTGAGAGAAAAAAGAGAGCTTGGAGAAAATATATCTAGAGGATCACTTTTATGGCCCGAAGCCTATAACAAACTGATAGTGACAGCCGCAACAGCTTGGTAGTTTGGCATTCAGAGCCACATGGGATTTGTTATAGAGAGTGGTGTCCGTTATCGTGACGTGCTAGTCTATTGGAGACCCAACAACTAGAGTTCGGATGGGATAGTTGCAAGCGATGAAGGGCTCTTGGACGTTGTTGTTTTGAAGGAGTTCGGAGGCTCTTAAGATTGACTGTGCACTGGCTTTTATTTTCTATGTTGAGGATGTATGCCATGGTCCCTTCTCTACCAGTGTCTCTACTGTTCCTTTGAAGTTCGGCCATTTTCATGGTTGCTTACCGATGAAAAATGACAAAGCGCTGAAGTTCGTCTGAGAGTAGTTCAAAATAAGTTGGACTGCTAGAGAAGTTCTACTGAAGGAGAAATCTAAGAGGGTTCGACTAAGATTCTGCCCAAAAAAAAGAGGATCCAAGGAAGTTCATCTAGGGGGCACGTAGGTTATTGGGAGGAGACCGGCTGAACGAGATGCACAAGAGTTGGGGACATAGCTGGTTCTCTAGGGCAGAAGCATCAACTGTTCAAGTTCATCTCGGAAAGGAATCCAAAATGCCCTGTCAAACCAAAAATCGATCTTCCCAACCAATCAATTATTTGACTGCAGTATTGAAGGTCGGCCATCTCAGAATGATTCAAAGTTCGAATATTCCCATGGGTTGAAGTTTAGTTTTTATAGCGGCAACTGGACGGAACTGATTAAGAGTCAGAGTCTTAGCCAAACTTCGACAGGCATAGATTTATCCCCAACATATCTCATATCTCTTTAGTAGAATTACATGTGGAAATCTTATTGAATTCATTTGCATTTAGGGCATAGTATAAAATATTCATGGTTTTTGCATTATGTTGTGCCACCTTTTTTATCAACCTTATTCCACTCATTTTTAGATTTGGGAATGTCCTTCCCATCAATTTATATTGTGGGTGAGTGAGGTCCTTCACTATGATACTCCACATGTCATAGTCAAGAGCTTGAATAAATATCTTCATCTAAGCTTTTCAATAGGTGTAATTCGACCCATTGGAAAGTGGAGATTAGTTTGTAGATTGCCTCTTGG
Source organism: Cocos nucifera (assembly GCA_006176705.1). Classification (NCBI taxonomy): domain Eukaryota; kingdom Viridiplantae; phylum Streptophyta; class Magnoliopsida; order Arecales; family Arecaceae; genus Cocos; species Cocos nucifera. The sequence goes on along the minus strand of QRFJ01001245.1, from coordinate 51,799 downwards.
CAAGTGAAGTGCTAACTTAAGTTGCCATAGATCTTTAGCTCTTGATGGTGAAATCAAGAAAGTGCTAGAGCACCAGGCTCTGAAATCACTTGTTGCCCAACTATGCAACCCAAGAGGGAGGGGTGAATTAGGTTTTTTAAAAAAATAAATTTAAAAATAGAATTACAAGATGTGCTTTTAAAATTTTAAGTGAAGTGAGGTGAGTTAGGTAAGTAAGATCCAAGAGCTTAATTTAAACAGAAAGAAGTAAACACAATAGAACAAGTAAGGAGGAAGAAGAGAGAAGAAGTCAAATAAGATGATTTATAGTGGTTCAGTGCCAACCTTGCACTTACATCCACTCCCCAAGCTCCTACATGGGAATTTCAATCCACTAATGTATTCAATCGAACACAACGTTGGATGCTCCGACCCTCACTATCCAAAGCTAGAAAACTTATTTTTTGGGTACAAGCTAATCCAATACAATTTGATTCAAGGTTCGGATCAACCTTTCTAAGCTTTGGAAACTCACAAAAGCTTGAGCTCTAAAATAGTAAAATAGAGTGAAAGAGGATGTACAAGTTCAGCACACTTAACTCCTTAATAAGCATAATAAAGCCTTAAAAAAAATTTATATAAACTAGAGGAAGCTTCTCTCAAAGAGATTGAAGACTTGAATGTACATTGCAGAAGTGATTGAGCTTGAAATCAATGTTTCTCTTACCTAGAGCTGAGTTTTCTTTGAGCTGAATATTCACTTGATTTTCTTGATAATTTTTTTTATTTTTGAATGCTTTTAAACCCTCATTCAATGTTGGGAGATGAATAGTAATCATTATAGATTATTTGAAAAATATTTAATGCACCAAATGGAGAAGAAAAATAGCTATTATAGGAATTCCTATCACGAGAGGCACCCCTTAGGTCGCCCCTTTCGTAATAGGCAAGAAAAATAGCATTCTGTATATCTGTGTAGTTTCTTCCGATGGCACCCCATGGGTTGTCCCTTTTGCAATAGGTGATAAAATCTGCATTTTGTATCTTATGTGTAGAACCTATAGGGGGCGCCCCATAGGTCATCCCTTTTTTCATGGGGTGCCCTACAGGTCACTCCTTTTAGTGTGTTAGTGCCAAAATAGCATGTCAGTCCTATGTGTCATTGTGCCAATGAAAAAGCATCAACCTAGGGGTCATCCTCTTTTATCCAAAATGTCATATCTTCATTTTTAAGCTTTTAAATAATTTGAGACCACCTTCAAATAAATTGACATCATCTTGGGAGCTCTAACTTAAGTAAATTTCAAATTGACCATTTTTTTTAACCAAGTTTTTACAACATAGAAATTCTTGAAAATCCTGAAATGATATCTTCAAAAATAGAAATCATTAGTAACCCTCTCGATTATTTTGTGCTCATCAAAATCATTCCTAGGGACAATATAATACTTAAGCAATATTAAAATTAAGTGAAGAACATTATTTTTTTTCTAATTTTCTTCTAAATTATCCCTACCTTTATATCTAAATCATCTAAACTTTCATATGGATAAGTGTGTTGTTATTTCTATCCTTTATTTATTGATAATTTTTATTTATATTGCTCATTTTTTGATGTGAATATCATTGCTTACTTGGGCAACAAGACCTAGTTACTCGATGAGAAATCAATATTTTTTTTAAATATTATACCACTATTTAATGACTTAATTTCTTAAGCTTTTTATTTGATCCATGTAGCGAGTCCTGGGCTAAGGAATCCCAAACTAGTTGGAATTAGGGTATTAGATATAAAATATTCCTCAGGCTTATTAGCTCAAATCAAATAGGCTATGAGTTAAGACTAGCTTTACAATGAGCTTTTTTATCCTTCCCATCTTTTGATGTGAAACAAATGCTTGGTTAGACAAAGAAATCCAATTACTCAATGAGAAATACTTAGACACTATTTTATTTTAAAAATAATTTTTATGAAGAAACATATAGTTACCCTACATAAGCCTATAAAAAGTAGACTCTTCTTTGACTTGGTAAAAAAAAAAAAATTATATTCTATATTTAACTCTTTATGAATTTTTAATTACTTGATCCCTCAATATCTCATAAATTCTCTGATCTATGCATTATTTATTTAAAAAAAATACTTAGTTCAACTCAATTCTTAAGCATAATCGAATGTCTAAATGCTAAATACTAACTTCTTCAAGGAGTTTTAAAAAATTTCATTCTTCTCTCTCCGAACTTAATTGATATTATTCTCAATAAGGAAAGAAAAATAAATGATGTAATAAAGAATAGAAAAGAATATACCTGACCCAATGTATTTTCAGTCCAGCATGGATCTTTAAGATTTAGCTCTTCGTCCAACTTATTCAATAAATACTAAAAAGAAAATAACTAGAAAGATATATAGTAGGTACAAAAAAAATAAATATTAGGTTGCCTCCCAACAAGCGCTAAGTTAACCATCTTCTGCTAGATACAATACAGTTTACCTATCCTATATTGAATATTGGATTGACAAATGTCATTAGTTTTGGATTGCCAATCTCAGGTAGATAACTTATGATCCTTTTATTGATAAATTTTATTAATTTTGAAAATAGTTGATATCCATTCTCATCCTTGTTTGTCAAGAATTTCTTCTATTTTTTTTCTAAAATACTCATGAATTAAGTTTTTAGGTTAGAAATTAAGTTTGATATAATGGATACTAGAAGGATGTCATTCGATTCTAACTTTTCATATGTGATTAAAGGTGGCTTCAATTTTGGAGGTATATTAATATGAACATGCTTAAACAACTCCATAGGCTCTTCATTACATGCCCCATGCTTTTTATAAGAAGAACCAGCTTCTAGGGCTGAAGGGAACTAGACTTTATGTTTATAGGACTCGGGTAACTCATCAGCTCTCTTCTTTCTTTTATCTTCTTATTGGAACTAATATCAGTACTAGTTCTAGGCTCAGATTCTTCGATATAATTAGCTTAATACTACTCTCTTCTACTAAAATTTTATCCTAGCATAAATATACTGCCTCATCACCTGTCTTTGGATCCTTAGAATCCTACTACTTCTAAGTTCAAAATGCTTTGGCACACTATAAATGGGGATTCTTAGAAAAAACATTGAATTGAACAGGTCTAGTGATTGGTGACTATTGTTGTGTTATGAATTTGCTATCATGGCTTGATAATTGATCTAGTTCTCCTCATGTAGACTCAGCAATATTCTATTATGCTTGCAGCCTAGTGATGGATGTCTATTGAGACATAATCGAATAAGTTGGTTAAATCTATCATCGACTAGATGGTCTGTTGAAGAGGTGTATGATATTGATTATAATTAGTGGCTATGTTAACTAGGTCTGACCTCTATTATAGGCATAGTTCTAGTACTGAGGCCTATTTTGATAGTTTTGGAAAGATAAAATTTGGATATTAGCCTGAGTCTATTGTAAGATCATAAAAAAATATTGGATAGTCATCCAACCGAGGTTATATGAGTTTCAAAAGATCATTAACTTCTTGGAACAGCCGCACAACTTTGGACTTTTTCAGATGAAAGGAAAAAATGTGTTGTACCATGGAACATTCACTCACATGATGGCCGGGCTAGTACAAATAATAAAACTTCTATAGTTAGAAGTGATGTATATTGCAGGAAAATTATTGACCTAGATTAGGATTATCTATTTTTGGGCAAATGTCAACTTTATCTAATTTTTGTATTAACAGTTTCAAGTCAGCCTTGGAACTAGATTTTGGGTATTTAAAATCATAAATTCCTGCCCACTTTTGATAGAAAGATAACAAAGCATGGTTAATTGAGTTCTCACTCAAGGTTTCAAATAAGATATAAGCTTCGCCTACTCTTGCTATGAATACACTCTCCACAAGATGCTTCTACAATTTGCTTACTATCTGATGCTAAACCCTCATAAAAAAATTTGAATAATATTCTACTTAGATAGGACCATGATATGGTATTTTCTAAAAAGTTTCTTAAGTCTCTCCCATGACTCATGAATTTGTTCTCCTGGAAGCTGAGCAAATCTAATGATGCCTTGCCTTATAGTAATGGTTAGACCTATAGGATAAAATTTCTTAAGAAACTCATATTGCAATTTTCCCCAAGGTTTGATTAATCTCCCTATTATGCCAAGCCTGTACTTTGCTTTGTCTTTTAATGAAAAAATTAATAAGATTAGTCTAAGGGCATCATCAGTTAAAATTTGGATCTTCACCGTAGAGTAGATTTCTAAAAATTCATCTAATTTGATAATGATCTTCATATGGATTCCATAGAAAGATGGGAGCATTTGGATTATGATTACTATCTCTAAATGGCTAGTAGGAATATCAGGTAAGCGGATACAAGTTGATGGGTTATAAGTGAAAGAAATAAAATATTTCTTCATCTACCTAGGTGGTTCTCCAACATTTTTAGCCATTTGATTATTAGATTTAATGGATTAAGCATTCAATTTCAGGATTGGATTCATCTAGATTAGGAAAACAATCTTCTTACATGCATGTAAATAAGTACACCCTAACATATAGTTCAAAAAAATAATAATTTTTTATTATTATTTTATTATTTAAAATAACTTATATATTTATTATTTATTATTATATTTATTTATTATTTTTTAAATTGATTTAATTTAATTATGTTGGTAGAATTCGATTATGTCGACTATGCTAGAGCTAGAGAAAATAGGTCATCATCGATGATCTGAAAAATAAAAGTCCTAGCTGGAGTCGGAGTGTGGGCTCTGCAGACCCTCTGATGATCAATCAATTCTTAGCCAATAAATAGAGTGCGAAAAAATTAAAATAAATTTTGATCTTAAAAAAAAAAATGTTCTGAAGGATCCCTATATATGGTAGAGCATTGAACAAACTGGTTAACAGGTCAACTACCTAGTAGTGGGACCGTTTGGGACCACGTAAGTTTGTTACAGGAGGTTGGTCCATTGTCATGACATGCCAATCTATTAGGATTCAAGTAGTTGATACGATGGAGCAGCATTGGTGATGAAGAACTTCATCATAACAGTTTTGGAGAAGTTCGACTTCTTCGAGTTGTCCGCATATTGATTGATTGCCTAAGTTGGGGCTGATACTGCATAAAGGACAAGGCTTCTCGGCAATAGTAGAAAATTTGGCTGGAGGGAGCCTGCTTGATGACTGAAGAGTCGACTGAGAAGATCGACTGAAAGAAGCATTGTCTATTATTGAGGAGATCACTGAAAGGAATCCTTGGGATGACTAGAAGGAGTCCGTACAAGGTTCCAAGCACCACGAATAAGATCCACCATCTACGGTAAGCATTGAAGTGCTTAAAGTAGCTCCACATCTGGTGTCGCCATGAGATCCAGTCTGTGATGAAGGAAATCAGCTTGAGGGGATTTGTTATGGAGGTCTGCCGACTTCAAGGTCGTCGGCTAGGTATGCAGAAATTGAAGTTTAGCCAGTGTTTAGGCAGATGCTTCACTATTCTATTTCATCCAAAAAGAAGCACGATTGGAGCCAAACCACTTATAATGAAGGAACTCGACTGCTCTCAAATTCCATCAAATTTCGTTGAGGTCCGTAGCATGCACTGATAGGAGTTTACTCATGCACCTAAAAGATCGGTCGTGGTTGAAGATGGCTACCACCGAGACCGCCTGGGATTAGACTCTAGGCTAACTTCGGCAAGAGTGGGTTTGACCCCACAGTAGTCTCCCCACTTCGAGTTTAAGTTAAGGAAGAAGTAGAAGAAGCCTATCGAAGTCTTTTTCCAATTTTTGTACTAGTGGATGGATTCTTAGCATTTCTTATGCTAGCATCGAAGCTTCTTTAATATAATTAACTTGAAAAGATTAAAATTTTGAAACTCCCACCCGAAGCTTGCCCAAGGTACGATGCAATAAAATTCCGTCACATTTGCCACTCGCGCCATTATGAGCGAGAGACACATGTTTAACCTAGGATCGATCGAAGGAGACCTACAGTCAATAACTACCTCGAGCTCACATGGATATTTAAGCACATCTTCTTCCTTCAAAATTTTAGTTCGCTCAGGTTTCCTCTCTCTTCCTTTTGATCTTCATCTTCTTCCTACTCTAGAGTACCAGCATCTTTCACCATTTCCTTCGATTCCCAGGGTTTCTCCCATTCGACATTCATCAAGCTCGCTGTCTCCCCATTCTTTTCCATCGATTTAGGTTAGTCCTTGAACCTTCCTTTTGATTGTTCTTGCCTTTTAGTAGCTTTATCTGTTTGGTTTCTTCGAAAGAGTCTCGAATCTTATTTTTCTTAACTTTTTGAGGGATTTTTCCAACTTAGTTTGATCCATATATCCATTGAAGGATCTTGGTCAACTTATTTTAAGAGTTCGATCCATCCCGCCTTGATGGATCCATCCCATAAGGACTCTGAACCCATAGAAGTATCCCGACCATCTTTTATTCTTAATACCATCTCTTGTAGACTTCAGCATGAAGACCAACCTTTGATCTGGATATAGTTTGGAATTCCTTCTGAATACGAACTCGAACTTCCTAGTCCTAGTGGCCGAGCCTGCTCCCCTCCTCCAGGCGGAACTTGCTTGTATGTTGAAACCCTTCGTGCAGGACTTCGGCTATCAATACCTCCTTGTAGTACCTTAGTTAGTTTTCTGATATTCTTTTCACTACTGGCTTCAAATCATTTAGCATCATCCATAGGATTTCTTTTCTTATGCATCATGACGATGTCCATCCTACCATTTTTTTATACATATAATTCTTCACTTTCAAACTTCATCCGAACATCAAGATTAATGATGTCTCTCCTATTCGTAAGAAGGGATTGCTTAAGGGCGCTCTTTCTTTCATTCACAGCTAGAAGGAGAAATTTTTTTTTATTCATGTCCTGCTTTTAGAGTTAGGACTTCTCTTTTTGGGATGAATAAGAGATTGGGCCCTTCGTAGCTCACAGCTTAAGAAGAAGATCAGGACTCAGCCACAGAGCTAAAAATTATTGAGCTTTCCCTGATACCAACACTTCTAGATGATCAGACCATACTACCTTGTCTTAGTCCCTTGACCCGTAGGAGATCCGCCATCAATTAGTCGATTTTTCTTTTTTGTTTCCCATACATTGCTTCTTTTTTCACACTTGTAATATTTTTACGCAGAGCGTACTCCCTGAAGAGCGAAACTGCTTTGACGTAAGAAAATCAAATCCCTTAACGAGAGCAGCTCTACCAGAACCTCGAAATGCTTTGCATCGGAGAAGCCTGCTGTGCTATTCCAAGCCCTATGGCCTCACTTTGAAGACCGTCGTGCAGTCACCCGTTTGCCCCTGCCCATGAAGTTGCATCCTGAGAACCTATCACATAAAACGAGTGGAGGATAGAAGAGTGCAGCCTCTGAGAAAATAGTTGGGCAAAGGCTGAAACTTCTGTGGCAAGAATTTCATCCAGAGTAGCTTCTTTGGCATGACGAGAGTCATCCACTTATTTGATAGTGGCAGCATCTCTCTCACATCGTTGGAGGTCGACAAAGGAGAATTGTGAGAGGTTCATGAACCTTTGCTACTCCTTAGAGCGTAACTAGACTTTTCTAATACTTGTTGGAATTGAGTATGTGCTTTCAAATTTTGCACTTAATTTCTTTCGTTCTACAGCTGGAACTACTTGTTTGCCCCATTCAACAGGCAGTCTCGTCCACCAGCTCCAGTTTCTAAAAGCTCTCCAAGTGAGCCCACACAAAGTACCAAAGGAGTTCGGGCCCCAATGGAACTGTTTTAGAGTGACCTTGACGTGTCAAACCACACCAAAGATTTAAGCATTTCATGAGCACTGGGAAGAGGAAGACAGACGATGGTTGTTGAAACCGCACCTGTGACCGGCTTGGAGTGAGACAGAAGAAGAAGATTGGAAGAGGAGAAAATATGTCAGAGGATCGGACAATCAAGACTTCAAGTCCTCCAACGTCCATGGAAGAACAATAAAAAACTCTACTCCCAGGAAGAGACCCTCTTTTAGAAAAAGATTCAATGCTGATCAGTAGAGGGTCACGAGAATTTCTCAGACTAGATCTCGACCTTCATGATGGAACGAACCTTGATGATGAAGCTAGTCTTCATGTTGGAGTGGAAGTTGGTGCTGCCTCTCCTATTGCGAACTTGCCCATGAATCTTTGAGCCTGCCCCGGTAGTGCCCAAACCTACTCAGAGCTGGAGAATAGAGCAACGCTCTGATCTCATTCCACCACCTTCCTCTCAAGTCTTAGAATTACAATAGTTTATACTTTCTTCTATTCTTCGATTTATGCCAAATATTTGAGAAATAAATAAGCTTGTCTTTCTCTTAATATACTTATAACTATCATGAGATATTGCTCAATAAATTTTCTAGGACCCAAAAGTCAAGCTATCATCTCCAACACAATGCATAACAACATCTTTAAGTATCCTCTGATATCCATGTCAATAGATTAAAGAGGAGATCCATCATCTGAAGATAGAAGTTTGAAGAAGAGGAAGACAATCTTAAAAGATTCAAAAAAAAATACTTCGAAGGTTGATGATTGAGCGCTCCCTCGATAAGTATACATCAGAAAACTTCTATAAGTTTCAACATTCAAGGAAAAAAAGTAACTTCAAGAAAGAATCGGCAAAAGCTTAAGAAAGTCCATACTAAGTCCTAGTCGATATATTTGCTTTTAATTATCTCCCTCAAAGTTTGAACTCAAATGCGAAGTAGAAGATCAACTTATTGGAGGGAAGTTTGCACATGGTCTTTCACCTAAGTCCGATTATGAATGGAATCTGGTTAACATGCTTTTTCTCAGCTCTAAAATTTAGTCTGCACGATGTCAAGCTCACTTATGAGACCTACCAATGGGCTGAAAGTGGAGAATAACCATGCAACAAAAATTCACGTCGGCTATCATGGTGAGTGGCTACCGACTTCAAAAAGCAAGCCTCTCTGAAAACAGTTATCAATCCACACAAAAGTCAGGAAGAAGATTACTCCTTAAAAAGAATACAAATCTCAAAAATCAGTTGGAATAGAGAAGCATGAATAGATACGCGATTTGTGTTAAGACCACCGTGTTATTCAGTTTAATCTTGACTTCTTAAAATATATATAAATGCGTAGATAGCATGAGTCGGGTCGATATCCACAGGAATTAGTATTTTAGATTTGAAATCTTTATTTTTTTTTGAGAAGAATAGAATAAAATATCTAATTTGAAATTAAAAAAATTGAAGTCGAATATTGAAATAAAAAATTAAAAGAGCAAAAATTTAAATTGTACTAAGATCTATTAGTTAGATCTTTACATTTCTACTTTCAATAAAATAAAAAATAATACATTAACTACAGAAATAAATTACAATAAAAATAAAAGTAAAAAATATAAAATATAAAAATAAAATTATTAATTAAATTTTAAAATTAAATACATAAAAATGTAAAAAAATAAAATAAAATATGCTGAATCTCTGAATCTTGACTCGACATATGCAGAAGATGGCTTAGAACTCGGCTTCTATCTTCTCAGCACACCCATTGCTTCGATAGCATCCTTTTACCCATAGCCTGCTTCGCCCTATAATCAAAAGCTTCAACCATTAATCAAGAGTGATTTTTGGAGGCCTATCCTTTTTTAGTGCTTAGGAGCTGGCTATATTTTTTCTACAAGCATTATATGGAATAATTGCCTTCTGTAATCATAAAATTGAATCAAAATATTGAATAAAAATAACTTATTATGACTCTTGTAAATTGATAAAATCTGGCTATCGATAAGATTCCAAAGTTCAAATAATCATCAAATCGATCCTATCAGCCCGCATCAGGCAGATTAAATTCTGACGTCCGACTCAGCGTGACGAGAAAATCTGGCCTGTTAAATCTGTGCTTTGGATCTTTGTATGTATCACCGTCGGGAGCGTTCTGGACCATCGGATCGAAGCTGGAATTAAGGCGCGCATGCTGATGGTATACCGAGTTGAAAATTGGCAATCGAAAAAAAATGCTGACCTGTATCCGATCTAACTCGCGCAATTCCAAACCGCATAAAGCCCCATCCGAATTGCGCTAATTCACTATTCCCATGACCGCTTAGATCCGCCCGCACCGCAACCACTCGCAATCAATTCAAGCTTTCTGTCATCGATGATATGACCAATGCCTTGTGAGCTGCGATAATTTCTGTCAGACCTTTATTAGGGTCTAGGTCCATCCACGTGCAGCTCTGATTTCGCCGGATTTTGCTTGAGCTTGTCGCGTTTCACCTCTGGATCTCGATCTAGACCGATCTGATGCTTCAACGACTGATAGCGGCTTTTATGCTTGGCTTAGCTTTGTGGTCGCTTGGCTGGTGCGCTTGGCAGAGCGGCTGAAAAGCCTGTTTCTTTTTTAATTTAATTTTATCTATTATATTTTAAAAATTATATCTTTCATTAGCTTCATTTTTTGAAATTATTTTCATTAATGCATCAAAAAAAATGAGCTCTTCTATTGATAATAAAATTTTATTTTAATTTTATTAATCTTTTTTCATTATTTTCTTTAATAATTTTAATTAATAAAGAATGATGAATTTTCAAAAAAATATATAAATGATTTGATTAATTCTTAAAAATTAATATAAATTAATTAATATATTAATACTTTTTATGATAAACTTAATGATGCTTATTACACACCCCCCAACTTAATCTGCTCGTCCTCGAATAATAGAAGAGTAATTATAGTTAAATACCTTTTAATCTTCTAGGTTTTTCAAATTTAATCTAAGCTAATTTCTAAAGAATGCATATAATATCATTAAGCTTAAAAGAGAATATCCATAGAGTATTAAACTATCTAATAGAAAAATTAGTAAAAAATAATAATTTAGAAACTTTGTTCATTAATTATTCCATTTTATCTCTGATTGTTCTAAACTTTTCAATTATAGGTCAGGTGTATTGTTCTTCCTCCTATCATTATTATATTTTATTTTCAATTGCCCATCTTTTTGATGCAAATATCATTGCTTACTTTAGGCAAGCGGGACTCCGATCTATCTTGGGGAAATCTTTTTTTTTTTTTTTTTTTTTTTTTTTTTTTAATGTGTATCTCACTATTGGTGTCTTAATCCGCTTAAGCTTCAGTTTAGATCCAATGTACGAGTCTTGGCCATATTGCACTCCAACCTAGTGGCTTTAGTGCGCACTTAGGTATGATGCCCACTCGGCTTACTTAGTCTTCGAATTCAATAGAGCTATGAGTCTAAGACTACCTTTAACATGAGCTTCTTTGCCCTCCACCTTTTGATGGCGAAAACTTCAATGCTTGCTTAGGCAAAGAGCCCTTACTCAGTTGAGAATTGTACTTATGGAAACTTTTGATATTACAAATATTTTTATATGAGAAAACGTATAGTTTATCCTACCAGCTTTAAAAAGTAGACTTTCTTATATTGCTAGTTTAGATAATAATTAAGAAATGTCCAAGGAAAATTTTTTATGTTCTGACTAACTCTTTACTTGAATTTTCTTTACTACTTGATCTCAAATCATATCTCACAGATTCTCTGATCATGTTATCAATTTCTTTAAAATGCTTCTAGTTTTATTCGATTCTTAAGCATGAAATCGAAGTTCAAATACTAGAATCTAACTTTTTCGAGGACTTAAATTTTTAATACATTTATTTTTTCTTCTCTCCCCAACCTTAATCGAACATTTGTCCCTAATAGAAGTAAAGAACAAAATAAAGATGTAATAAAAATATGAAAGAATACACTCTAACTCAGTATAATTTATTTAATTTTATTTATTTATTTTTTGTTGGTCCAGTCACATGCTTTTACAAATTTGAGCTCTCTCCCTACTATACTTATTCAAATATCCTAAAAAGAAAATGAAACTAGAAGAAACATTAGATAAAAACTAAATATTGGTTGCCTCCCAACAAGCGCTAAGATTTACATCTCACAGCCAGACACAATGTAAACTCCTATCCTAGTAATATTGGATTGACAAATTCCAATGTTTTGGATTGCCAATCTCCAGAAGTTAATTTTAATTCCTATTATTATGATAATCGTTGTTAATCTTTAGATAAATATAATTATGATTCTCATCTCTCAGACCACTATTTATTAGCAATTTTCTCCTATTGTGTTTTCTAAAATGCTCATGAATTGAGTTTTAGAGTTAAGTTGATTCAAGGGTCTGAATAGGTGACTAAGTGTCTTTAATTCTGGAGGTAAATTTAATATGATCCTGCTAAAACAACTCCATCATATTTTTACATGCCTTTTGTTTTTATAAAAGTAGTCGGCTTCATAGGGTTGAGGTGAATAGTAATAAGGTTTATAACTCTCGGTAAAATCAATCTATTCTCTTTCTCGCTTATTCTATCATTTCAAACTAGAACTAGCATCAAGTACTAATTCTGATCTTGGTCTTTCTATTGGTAGTCTACAGTACTAACCAGTCTCTTAAATTTTTCAGTTGTTGGCTAGATACTAATCAGCCTCTCCTCACTGTTTAGATATATGTGCCTAGGAAGCCAGAGATTCGCTGACACTTGTATACACTTCTAGGGCAAAATTTATAATTTTTGACTATAATTAATGAAATGGGTTATTTTTACATCACAGCCTATTATTAGTCGTCTGTAACTAGTCCTTTTAATTAGTAATGTTATATTCAATATTTTAAGAGTTGAAAAATATTAAGACATTGAATAGATCATTATTACTCATAAAAAGCTCCCGACCATAGATCATCCGAGATGTGATGTTGATCCCGAAGGTGTGTACCGATCGGTTCTCTTTAGAGATGAGTCTATGTAGTCTACTTGTGTAGACCGAGTAGTGAAAGTACAGTACTCGTTAGAGAATCGAGGGCACTGAGCTGACCACCCGAGTAGTCATTAGGAAAGTCTATCTTCTCGTCAAGATCTGACTCGATGCTGCAGTAGTGGTCTCTGGTTCTTTAGACTCAGATGCATCGAGCTAGTTCACCTTGAGGTTCGTTATATTTGACTACACATTAACTCGGTCTCCCAGCCCATATGGAACCCTGAGGTGTATGTTGGCTATAGCATGTTCATTGTAGGAACTGGATTGCATCAAGATGGAATCTATCTACCTCGGTGGTAGAGGAGCAGCCCTATGATGATCATGAGAATCAAGTCCAGAAGCCATGGCCATGGCAGAGTGAAATAATAGAAAGAGTTTCTATTTAGATTTTCACATTGGACTCGAATCGAATGATTACATCATATGACAGAGACTAGGGTTTGACGAGTTCACCTTAACCCTAATCTGATCGGGGCTCAAGATAGAAGAACTTAATCACACAGGTAGCTGCACCAAGAGGTTCGCATTCAGCTCTGATGGGTTGCCACCATATACTGCTAGGTGTCACTGGTGGATTTTGGGAGCAATTAGAATGATTTAGATGATCGATCATTCTAGCTGTTCGAATCAGAAGAGTTCTGATCCATCGAAAGGAGTTTCGATGATGTCGATGATAGAGATCATGACATATCCCATTACCATACAGAACTGAACCTAACTGGGTCACACAAACAAGGGTTTGAATCTGGTGATCATCAATTGAACTGATCTAGTTCAATTGATCTGAATGAGATTCAATTAGGTTCAAGGAAATCGTGCTAGCACTCGATTGAACCTAACGTTCTTCTTTTACTATCATAAATAAGTTGTCCTGACTGAGCCAAAGGAGTTTGTGCTCAATCAGAGGCCTTCATATGGTCTGACTGGAGGTTGTCCAAGTCAGAAAAGGTTGTCTTATTTGTAAGACATTACCTGCCATTTTTGGTCACCTGCCATTTCTTGTTCTTTGACTTTGGTCAAAAGTCTACCTTTGACTGGTCAAACGTTGACCATTGACACTTTGACTTTTGACCACATGTCATGCACCTATTGGAGAGCTGGTGGGGGCCTGTCCCCCTGCCAGAACCTGGCAAGGAGAAGGGCGCACGCCACCCTAGGGTGGCGTGTGCCCAAGTTGGAGGCGCCTAGGAGTCCTTGTTGGACAAGGACTCCATCTCCCTTTTTGGATTCCAATTAGAGTTCTTCTAAGAATCCAACTTTGACTGGTCTTAGGCACCCTCTAAGGAGGAATCCAGGGGACTCTATTCCAACCAATCAGATTTAGATCTGATTTCACAAAGGGTTGTGATTGGTTGGGAAGAAGAGGAGTTGGATCACAAGAGTCTATAAATAAGACCCTGCGCCCAACTCAATTCTAATGAAAATTCAATTGAGATTTCCCATGCCCCAAGGCTGCCTCTCCCCTCCTTCCTCCATGCCAAACTTCTCCCCTTGCTCCTCTCCACGTCCAAAAGGAGTTTTGGACTTAGGTTGGTGCGATTCAGATCAAGAAAAGGCGATCAAAAGCAAGAAGGCTGCGCTGCTGCAAAAGGACGACTGCTGATCTTCAAAAGAGTTTTGAAGATCCTCCAGATCAGATCCAGATCTGAATTTTTGGAGGTGTGATAGAGAAGAAGAGGATCTCCAGATCCAACCCGAGTGGATACCGGTAGAGGCCAGGCGCTTGCGTGGCTAAGATCCAGAACCTTCCGCTGCAATCAGGATCATCAACAGGGTAATAGGATTACCCAAATCAGGTAAATTAAATTTGATTTAATTTATCTTATTTTATTTTATTTATTAAAATAATAAGAATCAGATCTGAAACATATCAAGATCTGATTGAGATCAAGAGAAAAATTTTTGAAATATATCTCTTGATCTGATCAGATCTGAACGAACCTGGACCGGGAAAATCAGGATTTCCCTTCAACTGGTATCAGAGCCATGGTTCTAAAATTGTTTAGATCTGATTTTAAATTTATTTTAATTAGAAAATAAAGTGATTTTAGATGTCACATGAGATGTGATCAGATCTGAAATCAGAAAAAATTAAAATTAAATGATTTGGATCTAAGATTAGAAGATATGCATGACTAGTTCTAGAATAGAATAGTTCTATAGAATAGTTTTGCATGTTTTGATTTAATCTGATTAAATCATATTTTAGATCTTTTATTTACTATTTTTTGATATTATAAGTGTTATAATAACATCTGAAAAAATAGCAAATAAAAATTATTTAATTTTAAAATATCATATGAGATATGATTGATGCATGTCTAGACTAGTTGTAGAATAGTTCTACATAATTGTCTAGATTAGAATTTATTTTGATTAGATCAATTTAAATCTAATTTTTTAGATTATTATGAGATAATTTAGATCTGAAAACATGCATGATTATGATACATGAGATGTATGCAAAATATGCCATGATTAGATCTAATTTGTATATGAGATATATGATATAGATCTATAAACTGTTTTGTAGTATTGAATGTTCCTGATTAAGGCGTTCCTCTTGGCCGTCCGGTCATAAGAACGAAGAAGGGTTTAAAGGCCCTCTCTTCCCATTCGATGGGGTGTTCTTATGATGTGTAGGGGTGCTGCGTGTTCGTCCTTAATCAGAAATCCCAAAACTTACTTTCTGCAAAACCCTAGATCCTGAAACCCTAGGATTTATTGTGCATATTTTGTTTATGAACCCTACTTAATTAAGAATTAAGTTTATGGAATATTAATTAGGTCTAAAATTGAGAATTTCAGATCTAAGACATATTCATAATACTGGGTTCGGGCTTGGGTAGCTCAATTAGGTCTAAGCGGTTGATCAAACCGAATCAAGAGTTGGTTAGATGGGATCAACAATGCTTAAATTGACCAGCCTAATAGGATTAAGTCTGGGTCAAGATCGAGTCACGATCAAGCAAGACCTAATTAGGCTCAGAGGTTAGAGTCTGGATTGTAGGCTAACCCAATTGGTTCTGACTCAACAATTTGGTGTCTAAGGTAAGTTTGGCACAGACGACCGACTGGTTTTTAATTGGAAGCTACTCGACCTGAATGCGTTCTTGTACGAGTTAATGGCATATTCCTTCCACCGGTCTCACTTACCTGGCCATATCTGTTGACACAGTTCTGATCTGAGGTGGTCAATAATCCGAGCTAACCCATGCCACTAGGTTAGTCATAATTGTTATGACTAAGCCAAGTCTAGTTTAATGAGACCTGAATCAATTCTCCCTAAGAAAAGATTAAGTCTGAGGTCTTCCACCATTGTAGATGTGCGGGCCCTTCCCGGGGTTGATTGTTCTCGGCTGGATACAGTGGCTCAGTTGCACCGGGAAGATGCAACCATGTCTATTAGGCATTGGATGCTATGGGCTGGAGGATGAGTTGGGCTCAATATTTCGGATACGGTGAGAGACTCAATTAGGAACCCAGTCTATGCAAATGGTGGGTCTGACTTAACTAAGGAGTGGATCAATATTCCGGATACGGTGAGATTCATGAATTAGAGACCAAGTTTGGGTGCACCATGATTAGAGAATCATTGAACAAGAGTTGTTCACTCATTGGCTAACCCATCACCAATAACTGTTAGGTGAGGTGATGAGTCAGTTGGTGAGACCGCACCACCCACTAGAAATCATTAATCGTGGAGATTTTCGCATCTCTACAGAGGGAGTGTAGGGATCCGAGAAAATAGTGGGAGCTAATTTGTTTAAAAATAAAATCCCTAAACAAATTGGTCAAGTCAAAATTACAGTATCTAACTAGAATCTTTGACTCTCTACAGGAAAATGTCTGCGTCCAACCCATTGGCACGTATCCTGGACACACATAGACTGACTGGACCCAATTATAAAGATTGGCTCAGGAACTACAAAATTGTTTTGGGTTCAGAGAAGTTAACCCATGTTTTGGACCAGGACCCTCCCACCTTACCAGCCCGTCCATCCACTTGAACAGAGAGCGTCTCTGGAAAAAATGGATTGACGAAGATAATAAGGCCAGATATTACATGTTGGGCTCGATGTCTGATGAGCTCCAGCGCCAACATGAAGATATCGGGACTGCTCGCCAAATGTTGGCTCACCTGCAGGAGATGTTTGGTGAACAGAGTCGCACAGCCAAATATCAAGTCACGAAATGACTTTTTAAGGCTAAGATGCGTGATGGGCAGTCAGTCCAAGATCACTGTCTGACAATGATCAAGGACATGGAAGAGCTTGAGAAGCTCGGTGTGAAGTTGGACTTGGATCTGCAGAACGATATTATTCTGCAATCCTTGACTGATGCATATGGGCAATTCATCATGAATTACCACATGCATAAACTTCAAAATTCCTTGGCCGAATTAATGAATATGCTGGTTACCGCTGAGCTTTCTATGAAAGGTTCTAAAGGCTCAGTTCTTGCTATGGAACGGACTTCTTCCAAAAGAAAGTCTTATGGAAAGAAAAAGAAGTCTGTGAAAAAGCAAAAGGTGGAAGGATCAAAGAAGAAGAAGGCAGAACCGAAGAAGAAGGCCGATGGCAAAGGAAAGTGTTTCCATTGCAACAGCGACGGCCATTGGAAGCGGAACTGCCCTACTTACCTGGCCACCCTGAAGAACAAGAAGGAAGGTCCTTCTGGAGGTATGCTCGTTATTGAGTCTAACCTTACGGTTTCTTCTGCATCCAGTTGGGTGCTTGACTCTGGTTCTAGTGCTCATCTGTGCACTTCTATGCAGGGTCTTGAGGATAGCAGGAGGCTGAGGGATGGAGACATGATCCTACGCATCGGTAATGGAGCAAGAGTTGCTGCAGTAGCCGTGGGAACATACCCTCTTCGATTACCATCTGGTTTAGACTTAGTTTTGAAAGACTGTTATTATGTGCCTGCAGCTAGCAGGAATTTGATTTCTGTTTCATGCTTAGCACAAGAAGGTTATGTGATCACCTTCTTTAAGGACCATTGTAACATTCTTTATGAAAGAAATAAAATTGCAAATGGTTTCCTTATTAATGGTCTTTATCAGCTACATATTGATGTACCTGTTCTAACTATCGAGCAAAACGTGAATGCCAAACGACCTAGGGATAGTCCAAACGACAGATATCTATGGCACCTGAGATTAGGTCATATAGCAGAAGATAGGATCAACAAATTGGAGAAAAATGGGCTATTGAGTCCATTGACTTTTGAGTCATATCCAACTTGTGAATCTTGTCTTCAAGGCAAAATGACTAAACTCCCTTTTGTTGGACATGGGGAGAGGGCCACAGATCTCCTTGCCCTAGTACATACTGATGTGTGCGGCCCATTTGATGTGCCGGCTAGAGGCAATTTTGTCTACTTCATTACCTTTACCGATGATCTGTCTAGGTATGGGTATGTGTATCTTATGAGACACAAGTCTGAAGCTTTTGAAAAGTTCAAAGAATTCAGACATGAAGTAGAAAAACAAACTGGAAAAACCCATTAAGGTTCTTCGATCAGATCGAGGAGGTGAATACCTTAGCCGAAAATTCCTAGACTATCTTAAGGAAAATGGCATAGTCTCTCAATGGACTCCACCAGGAACACCTCAACTCAACGGGGTTTCAGAATGGAGAAATCGGACTCTATTGGATATGGTTCGATCCATGATGAGCTTCACAGACCTCCCTGATTTTCTTTGGGGACACTTCATTGTTAACTTCAATCTTATCTACTGAATAGGGTTCCCTCTAAAACCGTTCCTACCACACCGTATGAGATATGGCACGGTAAGAAACCAAGTCTGAGTCATCTCAGAATTTGGGGTTGTCCGGCTCATGTCAAAAGACAACAAGCGGACAAGTTAGAGTTTAGGTCCTTTAGAGCTCGATTCATAGGATATCCTAAAGAGTCATTAGGATACTATTTCTACATTCCAGAAGACCACAATGTGATTGTGAGTCGACATGCCATCTTTCTTGAAAAATAGTTTATTCAAGATAGCGGCATTGGAAAGCAGATTAAGCTTGATGAGAAAGTCTCACAAGTACAACGAGCTAAGGACCAATTGGAACCAAATCAGGTTGAGCCAATAAGAACACTACCTCCTCCACCTCGTAGATCGGAAAGAGTTTTCCATCCCCCTGAAAGATACTTAGGTATTATTTCAGAGGAAGTAGAGGAAAATGTTCCTCGTAGGTAATGGTGCTCATGGTGATGATCCCAAAACCTACAACGAGGCGATATCAGATATCGACTCCGAGAAATGGCTAGAGGCAATGCAGTCAGAAATTGACTCGATGCACTCAAACCAAGTCTGGACCTTGGTAGATCCACCAGAAGGTATAGTACCTATTGGGTGTAAATGGATCTTCAAGAGAAAGATTGGTGCAGATGGGAATGTGGAGACATTCAAGGCTAGACTAGTGGCAAAAGGTTATAGTCAACGCGAAGGCATTGACTATCAGGATACCTTTTCCCCAGTAGGCTATGCTAAAATCCATCCGCACATTGCTTGCCGTTGCAGCCTATTTCGATTATGAAATATGGCAAATGGACGTGAAAACGGCATTCTTAAATGGATATCTTGAGGAAGATATCTATATGGAACAGCCGCTAGGTTTCACATCCAGTGATACTGATCACAAGGTTTGCAAGCTGCAAAGGTCCATATATGGACTTAAGCAAGCATCTCGGAGCTGGAACACTCATTTCAATGATGTGATCAAAAAGTTTGGTTTCATCAAAAATGAAGAGGAACCATGTGTTTTCAAAAAGGTCAGTGGGAGCGCTGTTGTCTTCCTCGTATTGTACGTGGATGACATCCTCCTTATTGGGAATGATATTCCCATGTTGACATCAGTCAAAATGTGGTTGTCCAAGGAATTCTCCATGAAAGACCTAGGTGAAGCATCCTTTATTCTAGGAATTAAGGTCTATAGGGATAGACCGAATAGGATGCTAGGACTTTCACAGAAGATGTACATAGAGGAAAGTACTAAAGAGGTTTAGTATGGAAAACTCTAAGAGGGGATTAATACCCTTCAGACATGGTATTCATCTTTCCAAGAAGATGTGCCCTAGCACACCTGAGGAAATAGAACGCATGAGCAAGATCCCTTATGCTTCTGCAATAGGGAGCCTCATGTATGCCATGCTATGTACACGACCTGATATAGCCCATGCTGTGAGTGTCACAAGCAGATATCAGTCAAATCCAGGTGAAGAACACTGGACTTCTGTGAAATGTATCCTTAAGTACTTGAGAAGAACTAAGGATATGATGTTGGTCTTTGGTAATGGAGAACTCCAAGTCCAGGGATACACAGACTCGGATTTCATGTCCGATATAGATGATCGAAAGTCGACATCTGGGAGTCTGTTTGTGTGCAATGGTGGTGCTGTCAGCTGGAAGAGTTCCAAGCAAACTGTGATAGCAGATTCCACCATGGAAGCAGAATATATCGCTGCATCAGAGGCTGCGAAGGAAGCATTCTGGTACAAGAAGTTTGCTGCAGAAATTGGAGTAATGCCATCAGATGCCATTCCTCTATACTGCGACAACAATGGCGCCATAGCCCTTGCTAAGGAGCCGAGGTCTCACCAGAAATCCAAGCACATTGAGCGGCGATACCACCTCATCCGCGATTACCTCGAGAAGGGTTACGTCGAGGTCAAGAGAGTCAACTCCACAGATAATGTGGCAGACCCACTTACAAAGCCGTTGGGCCAGCAGAAGATCGAAGCCCACCTTGAGAAGATGGGACTTAGACTTGTAGCCAATTGGCTTTAGGACAAGTGGGAGATTGTTAGATATATGTGCCCTAGAAGCCAGAATTGGCTGACACTTGTAATACACTTCTAGGGGCAAAATTATAATTTTGACTATAATCAATAAAATGGGTTATTTTCTATCACATATGTGTATTTAGTGTCTGTGATACATCCTTTGAGTTAATGGTAATGATAATTCATATTTTCAAGAGTTGAAAATTTAAGACATGAATAATCATTATTAACTCATAAAATGCTCCCGACCATAGGATCATCACGAGGATGGTGATTGATCCGGAAGGTTGGTGTACAATCGCTTCTCTTTAGTAGATGAGTCTTGAGTCTACGGTGTGGAGACACCGGAGCGAGAGTACAGGTACTCGTTAGAGAACGAGGGCACTGAGCGTGACCACCTCGAGTAGTCATTAGGAAGTCTACCTTCTCGTCAATGACTGACTCGATGCTGCAGTAGTGTGTCTGGTTCTTTGACCTGAGATGCATCGGCAGTTCACCTTGAGGGTGTTATAGTTTGACTACACCATTACTCGGTCTCCTAGCCATATGGAACCCTGAGGTGTATGTTGGCTATAGCATGTTCATTGTAGGAACTGGATTGCATCAAGATGGAATCTATCTACCTCGGTGGTAGAGGAGCAGCCCTATGATGATCATGAGAATCAAGTCCAGAAGCCCATGGCCATGGCAGAGTGAAATAATAGAAAGAGTTTCTATTTAGATTTTCACATTGGACTCGAATCGAATGATTACATCATATGACAGAGACTAGGGTTTGACGAGTTCACCTTAACCCTAATCTGATCGGGGCTCAAGATAGAAGAACTTAATCACACAGGTAGCTGCACCAAGAGGTTCGCATTCAGCTCTGATGGGTTGCCACCATATACTGCTAGGTGTCACTGGTGGATTTTGGGAGCAATTAGAATGATTTAGATGATCGATCATTCTAGCTGTTCGAATCAGAAGAGTTCTGATCCATCGAAAGGAGTTTCGATGATGTCGATGATAGAGATCATGACATATCCCATTACCATACAGAACTGAACCTAACTGGGTCACACAAACAAGGGTTTGAATCTGGTGATCATCAATTGAACTGATCTAGTTCAATTGATCTGAATGAGATTCAATTAGGTTCAAGGAAATCGTGCTAGCACTCGATTGAACCTAACGTTCTTCTTTTACTATCATAAATAAGTTGTCCTGACTGAGCCAAAGGAGTTTGTGCTCAATCAGAGGCCTTCATATGGTCTGACTGGAGGTTGTCCAAGTCAGAATAAGGTTGTCTTATTTTGTAAGACATTACCTGCCATTTTTGGTCACCTGCCATTTCTTGTTCTTTGACTTTGGTCAAAAGTCTACCTTTGACTGGTCAAACGTTGACCATTGACACTTTGACTTTTGACCACATGTCATGCACCTATTGGAGAGCTGGTGGGGGCCTGTCCCCCTGCCAGAACTGGCAAGGAGAAGGGCGCACGCCAAGGGTGGCGTGAGCCCAAGTAGGAGGCGCCTAGGAGTCCTTGTTGGACAAGGACTCCACCTCCCTTTTGGATTCCAATCAGAGTTCTACTAAGAATCCAGTTTGACTGGTCTTAGGCGCCCTCTAAGGAGGAATCCAGGGGTCTCTATTCCAACCAATCAGATTTAGATCTGATTTCACAAAGGGTTGTGATTGGTTGAGGAGGAAGAGGAGTTGGATCACAAGAGGTCTATAAATAAGACCCTGCGCCCAACCCTAATTCTAATGAAATTCAATAGAGATTTCCCATGCCCCAAGGCTGCCTCTCCCCTCCTTCCTCCATGCCATAACTTCTCCCCTTGCTCCTCTCCACGTCCAAAAGGAGTTTTGGACTTTGGTTGGTGCGATTCAGATCAAGGAAAGGCGATCAAAAGCAAGAAGGCTGCGCTGCTGCAAAAGGACGACTGCAGATCTTCAAAAGAGTTTTGAAGATCCTCCAGATCAGATCCAGATCTGATTTTTGGAGGTGTGATAGAGAAGAAGAGGATCTCCAGATCCAACCCGAGTGGATACCGGTAGAGGCCAGGCGCTTGCGTGGCTAAGATCCAGAACCTTCCGCTGCAATCAGGATCATCTACAGGGTAATAGGATTACCCAAATCAGGTAAATTAAATTTGATTTAATTTATCTTATTTTATTTTATTTATTAAAATAATAAGAATCAGATCTGAAACATATCAAGATCTGATTGAGATCAAGAGAAAAATTTTTGAAATATATCTCTTGATCTAATCAGATCTGGACGAACCTGGACCGGGAAATCAGGATTTCCCTTCAACCGTGTCATAAATCTATAGCTTTAGTTCGAATTACTTTGCATTTCAATTGGGATCTTAGTAAATTAGAGTAATTATCCAGTGTGGTGTCTTGGGTTGTTTACTGTAGTTCGTATTGTTAATCTCTCCTTGTAGATCAACTAATATCCTATTGAGCTTCTAGTCTTAGATTCGTGAGTTAGATTAATTGTTGAAGTTGATTAAATCTATCATCAGCTAGATTGGTCTATTGAGAAGGTGGGTATGAGGGCTGACTATAATATGATGGCTGAATAAACTGACTAGGCTGACCATTATTATAGGCATAATTTTGATAATTTTGCTTAAGTAAAATTTGGGTCTGAGCCTGAGTCTGTTGGGATGTCCAAGAAAAATTAAAGTTACTCCAATCTGAATTATATGAATTTTAAAATGGGTCATTAATCAATTTGGAGTATCCTTGAGTAACTTGAACTTATTCTTGGATAAAATGTGAAAACTGTGCAGTCATAGGACATTCACTTACATGATGGGTTGGACTAGCATACATTGAATAATTCTCCTGATAATTAGGAGATTGTTGACCTAGGGTTAGGAGTTGATCTATTTTCTGAGCAAGAAGGTCAACTTTATCTAATTTTTGGACTATTAGATTCATATTAGCCATTTGATTATTATGTTTAATATGAATCAACCATTCAATTAAGTTCAACTAAATCAGAAAAAGCGATTTCCTACCATGCATGTATTAGTGTAACCCTAATGTATGGTTCAAAAAAAATTTAGAATATTTTTTTTATTATTTTTATTTTATTATAAATTAATTTTTTTATTTATTAATTTTAATTTAATTTAATTATTATTTTTAATATTTTTTTAGTTAGTTTAATTTAATTTTTATTTTATTTTATTTTATTTTATAGAGGAGAAAGAAAAAATAGTTCTTAAGAAGAGGTCCTAAGGAGTCCTAGAACTAAGAAGAGAGAGAAGAATTAAATTTAATTAGGTTTGATGTTCGTTAGCAATCAAGTTGGTCAATCAATCCTGACTAAGGGTTATCCTAGATCTAGACAGCTCCTAACTGCCAAGGTCACCTTCAAGCCCTCCAAGTGTAGGATTAGCCAATCAACTAGCCAGGTAAGTATAAGATCGGTGGGAGTCCCCCCGTTGCTTGCCTTAGACACCAATTGTGCTTGGCCAGGTAAGCGAACGGAATCAATTAGAAACCACCTTCCTTCGGGCCCAGTCGTCCCTGAACCACTTTCCTAGTCACCAGTCAAGTTGACTTATCCTAACCCAGTTCAACTCTTAGGATTCCTTGTCCTATTGAGCTCGAAATTCCTAGGGTTGATGTCTAATTGATTTTAATTTAAAGGCTTAGGTCAATGCAGGATGCTGGTTGGTTGTTTGTGGGCCAAGGAAGGGTGATGGAATCCCCACCTTATCTTGTTTAATTGGGTTGTGCCCTTAATTTGGTTTAATATGAATATGCAAAAAAAAAAATTTTCAATCAAAGGGTTCTATGCAATTTAAACTAGATGCATGCAACTAATTGAATTCTGAAAGGCTTATCCTTGCCTCCAGCAATCACCAAAAAAAAATAAATAAATAAATAAATAAAAATAAAAAATAAAACTAAAACTAATATGATGCATGCTCTAAACAGTTAGGGTTTCTAATCTTATCATGAGGCTTTTAATTAGGTTTAAATAAATATTTTTTTAAAATTAATTTAAAAAATAAAATAAATAAATAAATAAAATAAAAAGAAAAGAGAACTAGGGTTAGGATTGATCTCACCAGGCAAAACTTCTGATTCTTTTTGTTCTTCTTTTTTTTTTCTACAAAATAATAAAAAAAATTAGCAAGAAAATAAAAATTTTATTTATAATTTTTTTATAGAAAAATCAAAGAGATCAAAAATTTAATATCCATGCCTTCCCCAGCAACGGCGCCAAAAACTTGATAGGAAGCATTTACCGAAATTATTTTTAAAATAAATCAAAGAAATCAAAATCGAAAATCAAAAACCTTTCCCAACAACGGTGCCAAAAAACTTGATAGAAATGCGATGTTGTCGTTAAGACACCGTGTTTATCAGTTTAATCCGACTTCTTAAAATAATTAAAAATGCGTAGATAGCGGTGAGTCGGGTCGAATCCACAGGAAAGGTAGTATTTTAGATTTGAAATCTTTGATGTTTTTTTTTGAGGAGAAAAAGAAAATGATTTAAATTTTGAAATAAAAACTGAAGTCGGAAGATTGAAAATAAAAATTAAAAGGTGCAGAAATTTAAATTTGGTACTAAGATCTATTAGTTAGATCTTAGCATCTACTTGCAATAAAATAAAAAATAATAATTAAAGTGTAGAAATTAAATTGCAATAAAAATAAAAAGTAAGAAATTAAAATAAAAATAAAATTTTTATTAATTAAAATTTCAAAATTTAAATACATAAAATGTAAAAAAAAAAATAAAATAGACCTGATCTCTGATCTTGGATCGGCATTGGCAGAAAGATGGTGTAGAAGCTCGGCTCTTCTTCTCGGCACCCATTGCTTCGAAGCAGCCTTTAACCCATAGCCTAGCTTCGCCCTATACCAAAGCTTCACCTTGATCGGAGATGTTGATTTCTGGAGGCCTAGGGTCCTTTTTATAGTGCTAGGAGGGCTGGATATTTTTTTCTAAAGGCAATATGGGACTAATTGCCTTTGTAATCATAAAAATCTGAATAAAATTTGAATAAAAACAACTCTGTTATGACTCTGGTAAATTTGGTAAAATCTGGCTATTCGATAGGAATCCAACGGTTCAAAAATCGTCAAAATCGGATGCCTATCAGCCCAGATCAGGTCGATTAAATTCTGGCCGTCCGATCGCGCTTGATCGAGGAAATCTGGCCGCAAATCGTGCTTCGGGAGTCCTGATCACCGTCGGGAGTGTTCTGGACCGTCGGATCAAAGCTGGAATCAGGCGCTACCATTTGATGGTGATCCGAGTGAAATTGGCAATCCGAAAAAAATGCTGACCGTCCGATCTTAACCGCAATCAACCGCAGCCGTCCGATCGCGCAATCACTGTTCCCATGGACCGCGTAGACCGGCCGCACCGCACACCGCAACCAATCAATGCTTCTGTCACCGAGTGAAATGACCAGATTGCCCTATGAGCCGCGATAAATTTCTGTAGACCCTTTAAGGGTCTAGGTCCACCACGTGGCAGGCTCTGATTCGTCGGATTTTGCTGAGCTGGCGGTCCACGCCTGGATCG
Source organism: Cocos nucifera (assembly GCA_006176705.1). Lineage (NCBI taxonomy): Eukaryota > Viridiplantae > Streptophyta > Magnoliopsida > Arecales > Arecaceae > Cocos > Cocos nucifera. Next base: position 25,629 of record QRFJ01001245.1, on the reverse strand, counting down.
TAGACCGACTGATGGCTTCAATGGCTGAGTCGACTTTGATGGCTTGGCTTGGCTTGGTGGCTCGACTTAGCTTGGTGGCTCGGCTTGCGGAGCCGGCTGAGCCGTTTTCTTTTTTATTTAATTTTTATTTATTTTATATTTTTAAAAATTCATATCTTTTCCATTTTAGCTTCATTTTTCTTGAAATTTATTTTGTTGTGATCAAAAAAATGAGCTCTTTCTATTGATATAAAATTTTATTTTTTAATTATTATTATTTTTTTATTATTTTTTAATTAATTTTTTAATTAATAAAAATATGAATTTTTCAAAAATTATATATAAATTGATTGATAATTCTTAAAAATTAATATAAATTAATTAATAAATTAATACTTTTATTGATGAATTTACAATGCTTATCAAAGATCAAAGTTCAACAACTGAAGCTTTAGTTATTTTGCAAACAGCAAGCTATCAAGGATGCTAAAGCTCAGTCAGAAGTTCTGAGAAACAAACTGCGGGCGTCAGAGAAAAACTATCGAAAGGCTGATAGGATGTTCCACGACAACTTGGTAAGAAAAAATGATCTTGAGGAAGAGATCGTCAGCTTGAAGGAATTCTTGGTGATGGCTAGTAGTCCGAAGTTCGAGGAATCTAATCCTTGTTAAAGCTTCGGCTTTTTCCTTCTTTCTTTTGTAATCCGATCTTACAGACCCTTATTTTGTAATCAACTTTGATTTTAATGAGATGATATCTTCTCCCATTTTTGCTCTATGTGGGTTGAATATTTGTCGGTAGCTCTGCTTTTTTCTCTTCTTTTTTTTTGAAAACATAGTTTTCGGGGATGCTTAATCGGAGATCTTATCCTGCATCAGGATAAGGTTCTCCTCCTATTCCTAACATAGCCGATCTCTTTTCTTGTTAGGATGAGGTCCTTCTCCTATCCTCAATAGGGCCATTAGGGTGCAAATGGAGTGTTGAAAGGGCTTCTCTTCTTCTCCGATCTTAAACAACCGAAGGTCTTCATCATGCTCATGTTAGGATGAGGTTCTCCTTCTACTCTTAATAGGATGGTAGAGGCACAAAAGGGCCATTGAAGGGGCCTCTTCCCTCCCCTAATCTTAAACAACTAGAGATTTTCATCTTGCTCATGTTAGGATAAGGTTCTCCTTCTATTCCTAACAGGATGGTAGGGGCATGAAAGAGCCAATAAAGAGGTCTCTCCCCTTCCTCGATCTTAAATAACCGAATATCATCGTCGATGTTAGGATGAGGTTCTCCTCCTATTTCTGACACAGTTGGCCCTTATTTTGTACCCCTATTAGGATGAGGTCTTTCTTCTATTCCTAATATAGTTGGCCTTTATCTTTGTTAGGACGAGATTCTCCTTCTATCTCTAGCAAGGTCATAGGAGCATAGAAGGGTCATTGAAAGGGCCTCTCTCCTTCTCCTATCTTAAACAATCAAAGATCTTCATTCATGTCAGGATAAGGTCCTATTCTCGATGATTAGTTTTGATTAATTCAGGAGGTTGTTTCCTATCATCATAGTTTTTCACCAAGGAAAGAAATGCTAAAGTAAGAAAATTTTATTGAAATGAAATCATTGGTAGTACACTCATAGATTCTCCGAGTTTCATGGTCGAGGAAGATCAGCTCCTCTAATCTCTTTTAAATGATAAGTCCCAGGCCATACGTCCTCCTTGACTTCATATGGACCTTCCTAATTTGAGGTAAGCTTTTCTTAGTTCTGAGGTTGTGAAATAGCTACCTGTCAGAGTACTAAGTCTTCCACTTTGAATACTTTGCTTCTGATTCTGGAGTTATAGTAGCAAGCTACTTTTGGCTTGTAGGCCACCATCTGAACTTGAGTTTCTTCCCATTTTTCCTCCAACAAGTCAAGGTTAGCCCTGAGTTCTTACGAGTTGTGCATTGTTCAATGAATGCCACAACCCACGTCGATGGAAGTTTGAGTTCTATTGGGATGACCATTTTTATTTCGAAAGCCAAGACAAATGGAGTCTTCTTAGTTGGCAGTCTTTGGATAGTCCGGTATGTCCAGAGCACATGGTAAAGTTAGTCCACCCAAGTCCTCTTTGTTTTTTCAAGTCTTGCTTTGATACCTTGTAGTAGAGTTCGGTTGGTTACCTCCACCTCGCCTTTTGCCTATGGATGTGCTATCGATGTAAAATTATGGGCAATGTTCAGATCATCATAGAATTCGACAAACTTTGTCCCTGCAAATTAGCACCCATTATCTGTTATAAGTGTTCGAGGCAGGTCAAATATGTAAACAATCAACTTTCAAATGAAGTCTTATACTTTAGCTTCAGTAATTTTTGTTAGAGATTTGGCTTCAATCCATTTTGTGAAGTAATCAATTACCACCAATAGAAACTTTCGCTATCCAGGCACCATGGGAAAGGGTCTGAGTATGTCCATTCTCCACTATGCAAATGGCCAAGGGGCACTCAGGAGGATAAGCTCAGAAGCCAACTGTTTTTGAATTTTTGCATTCCTTTGACATCGATCACATTTTCTAACATATTCTATGGAATCATGGTACATTATCAGCCAATAGTAGCTATTGGTGCAAAATCTGCTTATCATCGAAATCGAGGTTGCAGTCGAAGAAGATGAGGTCACTATTGGTGACCTACAAAATAAGTCTTGTTTGGAGTCGGGGGTGGTGGTTTTAGTAAGATTCTCTGATGATCAAGTTAGCTCTTTCGACCAACAGAAATGGAGTGCTCAGAGAGATTTTAGTAGAGTTTTTAGAAAAAAATTGAGAGCTTGGAGAAGAAGGTGTATCTAGAGGATTTCTTATATAGGTGGAGCCCGTAACAAACTGATAGTGATAGCCATAACCACCTGATAGTGGGCTATTCAGGGTCACGTGGGTTTTGTTACAAAGGGTCGTGTCTGTTATCATGATGTGCCAGTCTGTCGGAGTCTGACAACTCAAGTTCGAATGGGATAGCCATAGGTAATGAAGAATTCTTAGCTAACACCATTCTAGAGGAGTTCGGAGGTTCTTGAGATCAGCCGCGCTTGGGCTGTCGTTTGCCATATCATGAGTTGGTGCTGAGTTCTTTTTGGGCAACTGGTAAGAGGAGTCCAAGAGGAGCTCGATAGGCAGAGAAGCCCAAGAAGAGTTCGATTGGTGGCAAAGCCTGTGTAGAGTTCGATCGTCGAAGGAGTTTGGCTAAAGGAGAAGCCCGACGGGAGTTCGACTACTGAAGGACTTCAATTGAAGAAGAAATCTGGTAGGTGTTTGACTGCTGAAGGAGTCTAGCTGAAGAAGAAGTTTGGTAGGAGTTTGACTACTGAAAGAGTCTGGCTAAAGAAGAAGTCCGACAGGAGTTCGACCATCGAAGGTGTTCGACTGGCGGAGAGGTTCGAAACAAGTTCGACTGGCAGAGAGGTCTGGAATAAGTTCGACTGGCAGAGAAGTCCAGCTAAAGGAGAAGGGAGAAGTCTGGTAGAAGTTCCACTGGCCCCAAAGCTGGCCAGGCTAGACTGCCCGGGGGGCTGCTTTCATTATTCAAGTTCATCCAAAGGGAATCCAATGATAGGAGGATGACCAAGATCGCTCTGAGACTAGACATTTAGTCGAACTTCGATGGAAGTGGGTTTATCCCCAACAATAGTCCCCCTACTCCGAAGTTCAAAATTCGAAGAGGAACAGATGCGACTGTTAAAGTTCCTTTTAGTCTCCCGTGCCCGTTAGGATGGGATGCCTTGACATCTATCACGCAGGTGTCGAAACTTCATGAATATTAGGTGACCCAAAAAGATGTTTTTTGAGCCTCCCATCGAAACTCTATCCAAGGTACGATGCAATTACGGATTTGCTCGCTACCACTTCTCTGCCATGATGAGTGGGATAGGTGGTGCACACAAATTGATCGAATGAGATGTGCAATCATAATTGTCTCGAGCTTCCCGTGGCTATTAACGACCTTCTCCCCCCTTCGGAATTCATTCTTACCTGAGTCTTCTTCCCTCCTGAGCCCCTGCCTTCTTCTTGCTTGAGAGCACTGATTCTTCCCCGCATCCTCTTCGATTTTTGGCTCTCCTCCACTCGATTTTCGTCATGCCCATCGCTTCTTTGCCCCTCTCAGTCAACTTAGGTCAGCCTTTTATCACCTATTTTTGATTTTTCTAGCATTTTTTTTCTTCTTGCTCTTTCGGTTTCTCTGGTAGAAGCTTCTACAGTGCATTTTTCCTTGATTTTTGAGGGTTTTCCTGAGATTTTATTTTGATTTGAATGTCTTCCAAAACCTTCCATTTCGTTGGTTCTTGGAGTTCGTCCGAACTGGCATTCCAAGATCCTGCACCCCTGGTCGAGGTTGAGCCTAGGAACATGTCTTACCTATCTTTTATTTCAAATACCATCCCTTCGGTTTTGACTCTGAATGATCTTTCATTGATCTGCATCTAATATGGAGTTCTCCCCGAATATGACCTCGAGCACCCTGGGTCGGACGAATGTGCTAGTTTGCCTCAGTCGGTCGGTTTTGTCTGTATCTAGAAGTCTTCCACATCGGGCTTCGACTTTTTCTTCCACTCTTTCTTGTCATGCTTTTTTGCTTTTTGAACATTTCTTTTGCTTCCATCGTATCGAACTCCTTTTGATTTGTAATTGGTTTCCTTTTTCTTTGTCATCTGTCCAAAGTCTGACCGACTATTTTACTTTTTTGAATTTTTTACACTTTCAAATGTCATCCTTCCTTGAAGGACTGATGGTATTTCTCCTCATAGTTCAGTAAGAAGGGGTTACTAAAAGATGCTCCTTCTTTCATTCATAATTGGAAGAAGAAATACTTCTACATCCGATGTCCGACCTTGCTACTTGACCTTCCTCCCTGGGGCTTCCTCCGGGAATCAGTTTGCCGAGCCCTTAGTTTAGATAAAGCCAACCTCGAGTCTTCTAACAAGCTCAAGACATACGAGCTCCTCTTCTTTCCGATCTTCTAAAGGAGCAGACCTTGTTCAACCTTGGCTTAAGTCCTCTCAACCCCGTCGGTATTATTGTTGTTATCACTATTTTTTGCCTCATGTATGCACACACACACACACACACACACACACACACACACACACACACACACACACACACACACACACACACATATATATATATATATATATACATATATATATATATATATATATATATATATATATATATATATATATATATATATATATATATATATATATACATACATATATATATATATATATATATATATATATATATATATATATATATATATATATATATATATATATATATATATATATATATATATATATATATATATATATATATATATATATATATATATATATATATAATATATATATATATGAGTATGAATGTTCAATTCTCATAAAGTTTTGTATGTACCTTGATTGACTATAGTACTGATGCTGTGGAGAGGCTCACCAAGGGCCTTTATGCCTAGAAGAAAAGGAAGGGAAAGGCCCTAAGCGAGGGTTCAAAATGGGTGAAGGTCAGCACCTCCGACCCTACAGCTCCTACTACCATAGAAGTCGCACCCGAGGTCCGCCCACGAGCCAAGGTCGCCCCAGCCACCAGCATCGATGTCATTGAAGGAGTGTCGCTTCTTCCCAAGCCTGCGGATCTTTTGGTAGGGGATCACGCATCACACCCTTCCACTGATAAGGAAAAGGAGAAGGGGAAGGGAAGGTCGGTCATTACGAAGGTAGCCCATTAGGCCCGTCAAAGCGAACCAAGTAATAGTGGCAGCGACGATCTAGGGGCAGACCCCTTCAGCAATCTGGACATCATCCAAGATCTAACTAATAAATTTGACATGCCTGAGGTAGTGGACCGCATCATTGACCTTGATCAGATGCAGTTCGTTTAGGACTTTCTTGGAATTTTTCTCAAGGTAATAGTCTTATCATACTTTCTTTTTTATTTTTCTTTCTTTCATTCTCCTATCTTACTACTATTTCGCTATGGTAGTTGGGTCACCAAATAATTGCCCACCTCAAGAGGGTAAATCATCAAGAGGTGGAGGTGTTGAAGATCTAGGAAGATCTTTAAGCCAAGATTGGTCGCCTCCAGGAAAAGATCGTCGAAGCCGAGCACTCCATGAAGGAGAAGGCAGTGAAAGTTGTAAGTCTCCAAGGTGCACTCCAAAAAGAGGAGCTCATCTTGATCAAGCTGAAGGCCACTCTAGCACTGGAGGAGGAGAAAGAAAAGAAGCCGAGGGGAGGGCCATCGAGCTAGAGGCTCGTGAGGCAAAGTTAGCTTCGAAGGTGGTAGCCCGGGCCGTGGAGGAGTTCAAGGCCTCCTCTGAAATGAAAGATCTGAACATCATCTTTGGTCAGAAGGTGTTCATCAAGAGCTTCAAACTCTGCGAAGGCAGGATGGCTCAAAAATTTTCCAAGCTCGACCTGAGCTTTTTGGATGAGGAGGATCTTGGCAAAGAAGCAGTACCGTTGATAACTATCATAAATTCATCAATAAAAGCATTAATTTATCAATTAATTTATATTTATTTTTAAAAATTAATAATCAATATATATATTTAAAAAATTAATATTTTTATTAATTAAAAAATTAAATAAAAAATTAAAAAAAATTAAAAAATAAAATATTATTATCAATAAAAAGAGATCATTTTTTTAATCATAATAAAATAAATTTAAAGCAAATCAAAGCTAAAATAAATTAGATATAAATTTTTAAAGAAAAAAATTAATTAAAATAAAAAGAAAAAATGTCTAAGCCAACTCTGCGAGCCAAGCCAAGCCTTAACCAACAAGCTACCAAGCCATCCATGAGCTGTTGATATTAGTTTTATCATGGCTCATGATAGACCCTTAAGGAGGGGTATTTTGGTAATTTTTGAAAGACGTCGTGCACTGATTGGTTGAGGTGTGCGGTATACCCGATCCAACATGGTCCATGAGCATAGTAATGCATGATCCAACAATTATGGTCGCTGCCGATAAAGATCCAATGGCCAAGATGGTTTCCAACTTTGATTCGATTTCCTAGCTCTTCACTACGTGATCCAACGGCTCTGGATGCTCCAAACCTTGATCTAATGGCCGAATTTCTTCCAAAACTGGATACAATGGCTGTTGTTTATTCCTTGTTTGATTTGATTTCAGACTTCACCAGATGCACGATCGGACGGTGGACAGCACTACAAGCAGTGATTCAATGGTCTAGGAAGCTCCCGACTTGATTAAAACACCCAGAACTCAGGTCAACGGCCAGATTTCCTCCTGATTAATGTGATTGGATGGCCAGAACTTAATCCAACCTGATCTAGGCTTATACACATCTGATTTTGATGATTTTTGGACCATTGGATTTTTATTGAATGGCCAAATTTTATCAGACTTTATCAGATTCATCTAGAAGCTATTCTAATTTAAATTTTACTTGGATTCTTCTATAAATGCCGATCAAAACTTTTCTTAGTCCCACATTGCCCACCAACAAATCCTCCAACCCTTCAACACCTATAATTAAGACCTAGGCCTCCAAAATCAATGGTCATTGGTTATGGAAAAAAGTTTGATAAAGGTTAAATCCATGCTTGGGTTAGAGGCTACTTCAAGGCAATGGGTGCTGTGAAGAAGAGCTGGCTTCTATACCATCTCAATGCCGACACCGATCTAAGATTAGAGATCAACTTTTAATTTTTATTTTATTATTTTTTTAAATTTTGTGTATTTAAATTTTGAATTAAATTTTTAATTAATGTAAATTTACTTTTTCAGCTATTTAAATTCATGCTCTTTATTTTTATTATAATTTAATTTCTATACTTTAATTTATGCTCTTTAATATAATTGCAAGTAGATGCTAAGATCTAACTACTAGATCTTAGTACCAAGTTTAATTTTCCATACTATTTAATTTTTGCTCTTTATTTTTAATTATATTTTTTGACTTAAAATTTTTTTTCAATTTTTTTTTATTTTATAAAAATTAAAGATTTCAAAATCAAAATACTACCTTCTCTGTGGATTCGATCCGACTTACTACTTTCTATCTATTTTTAATTATTTAAAAAATTAAATTAAATTGATAAACATGGTGTCTTAATGATAACATCATCCCCCAACTTAAGCTTTGCTCATTCTCGAGTAAAGAAAGAATTTAGTTTTAGATATCTTTTAATTTTAGAGTTTCAAATTTTACCTAAGCAATTTTCAAAATGGCCATTGATATTCAGTAGAGCATAAGTGAGGCATATCATTGAGATATTAGTACATACCAATAGAAAAATTAAATAAAGAACATTACTTTTTTTTTTAATTTTTTTAAATTATCCTAACTTTATCTCTAACTTGTTTAAACTTTCATATGGGTAAGTGCATTATTACTTTCGCCATTCATTTATTGATTTTTTTTATTCACATTGCCTACCTTTTGATGTGAATATCATTGCCTACTTAGGCAATAAGACCCGATTACTTGATGAAAAACTAATATATTTTTTTATTATTTTAATATTGTACCACTATTAAGTGCCTTAATCCTTTAAGCTATCTATTTGATCCATGTAGTGAGTCTTTGACCAATGACTCCCAAATCAATTGGCTTTAGGACACTAAATATAAAATACCCCTCGGGCTTACAAGCTCGAATCAAATAAGCTATGAGTTAAGACTAGCTTTACAAAGAGCTTTTTCATCCTTCCTATCTTTTGATACGAAACTCAATACTTGCTTAGGTAAAGTGGCCTGGTTACTCAGTTAGAAGTACTTAAAAACTATTTTATTTAAATTTTTATATGAAGAAACATATAGTTACCTACACAAGCCCATAAAAAGTAAACTTTTCTTTGATACTAGCAGAAAATATTAGAAATGCTCAAAGAAAAGTTTTTTTATGTTCTAGACTTAACTCTTTATTAAATTTTCTTAGTACTTGATCTCTCAATATCTCACAAATTCTTTGATCTTTGCATCAATTTTCTTTTAAAAATGCTTAGTTCAACTCGATTCATAAGCATAATTAGGTGTCCAAATACTAACTTCTTCGTGGACTTTAAAAAATTAAAAATTTTTATTATTCTTCTCCTCTGACTTAATCGACATTGTCCTCAATGGAGTGTGAGGATTTATGGTGCTCCTAAGTCTTAGAAGGCCATGGGAGGAGTCAGGGGGTTAGCTCCGGAGATTTTAGAAGCTTGGTTGGTACTTCAGAGACTTAGGATACAAGGTTAAGCAAGGAACCAAAGTCAGAGAATCAAGACTGTAGAAAGAAGATTTTCTACAAGTTAGCCGACTTAGTCCAAAATAGGGTCGACTAAGTCTCAGAGCACAGGCAAAATAGAGAACTACGCATTCGGGACTACTGGCATGGCACAACAATGAGCTTACTCAGTTTCAGATAGAACCTACCCAGTGGAACTTAGCCGACTTAGTGATGAGATTGAGCCAGCTCAGTGCACGGGCAGAGTTATGCGAGGGTCTATTTTGGGCTAGGGTTTGGGTTGATCCTAGGGATCTTAAGGCCTGATTTGAGAGGTATTAAGAAGGCTAATTCATGTATGGATTGGGTCTAGATCCAGAGGATGAGAGCATGGGGGACATGGGTGTACATGGGCTTGGTAAGTGCTTTCATGTATTGGGTTAGCCGGAGAGTTTTTTAGTCGAGCCTAATGGCTATGTATAAATATATAGATTGTATTAGGATTTTCAAGGTTGGAATTAATATAGACCTTTTCTCCCTTAACTCTCTTCTTCTCTTCTCTCTAGAGTTGCCACTCTAGGGTTCTTGAAGAAGCCCTAGAGAAGGGGGCATTTCCCTCAAGCCCAAGGAGGGAGGCACCCCATCACAAATCCAAGTGAAGGATCGATGGTTTGCTACCCATAGAGAACATCACAGGTTCCTTCAGGTTCATGTTAAAATTAAGAGCTTTCACAACATGGTATCGGGGCTTGTGATACTAAGGATGATTGGTGTTTGAGCAATATCATGGAACATCAATTGGTATCCGGAGAGGTGATGCCAATTGGTGTGCTTACATCTAGTATCAGAGCCTGATGGTGCATAAAAGGGAAGGAGAAGTCGTACAAGATAAAATTAAAAATTTGCATAAGGATTCTATGGTACGTCTCAAATCTATCTTGTTGTTGCTATGGTTTGGCCAACCAAAAGCAGCGGATTAAAGGTAGAGGATGAGAGGATTAATAAAAAAGAATTTTCTCAGGGTGGAAGGATTTGATGCATGATTTGCTGATCGATCTTGGTGAAAAGATCGTGGTGTATGATGGTTATGTGATAGGTAGGAAGCACTGGAGTGCTACAGTAGCGCTTTCCTAGAGATCCAGGGCTAAGAGAGGCTTGGCGATGTAGCAACCGAGGAAGGTATCTCAGTAGAGAGCATCCAAGTTTTTTAGGAAGATGGGTAGTGTAGGGCTGTTGAAGAGAGATTTTCCAAGGAATAATGATCGAAGGAAGGCTGAAGAAGCGACTATACATCCTTCGGTGTCAAGAAGGCGGGAAAGTAGTCGAAGATGTATTCAGCAGTTCGATCAGAGTATGGATTTGAGGAGCCTTGAGAGTGATGGAGATGGATGATCCATGGAAGTCCAGCAGATCAGGACTGGATGGCTGTAGAGTGGTGTAGAGATGAGTCAGGGAGCACTGGAGTGCTGCAGGAGTGCTATCTTAGAGGCACGGGGGCAAAGAGAGGCTCAACGATGCAGCAGTCAAGGAGTGTATCTTAGTAGAGAGTGTTAGTGGTATCTATGGGAGACTGGGTGTAGGTCTTAGGGAGAGCCAGGTGGTTTCAGAGAGCATCAGGAGGTCTCAGGCAGTCGGAAGTATCATGGATCATATTTCTTCTTCAGGTGCATCAGGAAGAGTTATGGTTCAAGTGGAGGATGGTTCTCTGGGTGCAACTAAAGTGATGGCTGGTGTAGGGGCAGAAGAGAAGAACTAGGATTGAATTTTCTATGGTTCAGTCACTAGTTTCAAAAGAGTTGGATGAGCTCTTGAGTTTCGGAGGTGCTTGCAGGTTGCGAAGGTATTCGAGATAGCTTTGAAGGGGTCTGCAGAGTGTAGAGGGTTCGAAGGGGCAGCGACGGTGTTTGAGGTGCAGCGGCAGGCTCAATAGTGCAGCATTGAGTGGTTGCCCTTAAGGAACTTAATGATAGAGTCGGCTTCTATGGTATCAGGTGGACTTCAGATATAGGTGGAGCATCGGAGAGGTGGCTTCACAATTGAAGAGAAATTTGACATGAGTTCAGAGTAGAGGGGTGTGGGAGGATTGATATCCTAGCACCAGCGTCGGTGATGCACAATTTTAGGTGGAGCAGCATGTGCAGGAGGATAGGCATAGTTCTGAGGAGACCACATCAGGGTTTGTAGTGAGTGTCGGTACAGGAACATTGGGGGTTCTCCAGGAAAATTTAGAAAAAGTGATGCAGCTGCTAAGCAGAAGGGATCCTACAATTCTAGGATGGTGTCAAGAAGCAAACATAGGTCTTCAGTGGTGGAGGCAATCATCCCAAAGGCCTCAAAGGTGCACAATAGCTGAAGAGGATTGGTGGAGGCAATGTTTGCATAGGTGCGGTCAAGTGCGCAGGGATAGTGGAAACATGCAGGAGATCATTGTCGAGGGATTTGCCAAGGCTTGGGGCACCAAGGTGGAGATTGTGAGGATTTGTAGTGCTCCTAAGCCTTAGAAGGCCACGGAAGGAGTCAGGGAGTTGGCTCCAAGGATTTCAGAGGCTTGGTTGGTGCTTTGGAGACCTGGGACATAAGGTGAAGCAAGAAACCAAAGTTGGAGAATCAAGACTGCAAAAAAGAAATTTTCTATAGGTTAGCCGACTCAGTCCAAAACTGGATCGGCTAAGTCTCAAAGCATAGGCAAAATAGAGAGTAGCATGTTCGGGGCTGCTAGCATGGCACAGGATTGGGCTGGCTCAATTTCAGACTAAGCAGACCCAGTGGAACTTAGCTAGCTCAGTGATGAGACTGAGCTAGCTCAGTGCACGAGCAGAGTTACGTGAGGGTCTATTTTGGTCTAGGGTCTAGATTGATCCTAAGGATCTTAAGGCCTGGTTTGAGAGGTATTAAGAAGGCTAATTCATGTATAGATTGGGTCTAGATCCAGAGGATGAGAGCATGGAAGACATGGGTGTACATGGGCTCGATGAGTGCTTTCATGTATTGGGTTAGTCGGAGAGTTTTTTTGTCGGGCCTAATGGCTATGTATAAATACATAGGTTGTATTATGACTTTCAAGGTTGGAATTAATACAGACCTTTTCTCCCTCAACTCTCTTCTTCTCTTCTCTCTAGAGTTGCCATCCTAGGATTCTTGAAGAAGCCCTAGAGAGGGGGGGCGTCTCCCTCAAGCCCAAGGAGGAAGGCGCCCCATCGCAGATCCAGGTGGAGGATCGGTGGTTTGCTACTCATAGAGAATGTCATAGGTTCCTTCAGGTCCATGTTAAAAATCAGGGGCTTCTGCAATATGGTATCGAAACTTGTGATGCCAAGGATGATTGACATTTTAGCGATATCATGGAACATCAATTGGTATCCAAAGAGGTGATACTAGTTGGTGCGCTTACATGGAGAAGAAAAAATAAAGAATGTAATAAAGAAAAGAAAAGAATACACCTAACCCGATGTATTTGGTTTTTGTAGTCCAGCATATGCCTTTGAAAATTTGGGCTCTTCCTTTAATTTTATTCAACATGTCCTAAAAAGAAAATAAGCTAAAAAGATAAATTAGATGAAAGAATTAAATATTGGGTTGCCTTCTAACAAGTGCTAAGTTTACCATCTTCAACCAGACACAATGCAACTTACTATCCTATATCAAATACTAGATTGACAAATTTCAATGGTTTTGGATTGTCAATCTTAAGAAGATAATTTACGATCCCATTATTAATATATTCAGTGTTAATTTTAGGGACATAATTTACAACCTCATTCTCTGATCCTTGTTTATTAAGAATTTCTTCTATTTGTTCTTCTAAAATGCTAATATATTGAGTTTTTGCATTATGAGTTGAGTTTGATATAATACGTACTGGAAGGATGTCTAAAGATGGGTTTAATTCTAGAGATAAATTATTATGATCTTGTTTAAATAACTCTGTTGGCTTTTCATTACGTGCCTCTTGATTTTTGTAAGAAGAATCAACTTCTAGGATTGAAGGGAACAGGATTTTTGGTTTATAGGTCTCAGATAAATCATCTATTCTCTTCTCTCCTTTGTCAGTCTTATTTAAATTAAAACTAGCATTAGTACCGATTCCAGGCTTAGGTTCTTCTATATAGTTAGCTTTAGTACTAATCTATTTTTCTAAATTTTTATTTTGGCTATCAGTAATAGCCTCTCTCACCTGATCTTGGTATGAATCCATAAGAATCATATAACTTTTAAGTTCAGAAATTATTTTGGCATTCTTTAATTAGGGATTCTTAGGTGGAACATTAGATTGATAATTTAGTCCAGATGGTTGGTGGACAATGGGTGGATTATTTATATGAATCGGTTAGCTCGACAATCGATCTTGTTCTCTTCTCATATTAGACTTAGCTAATTATCCTATTTGAGCTTCTAGTCTAGTAATAGATTGTTGTTGAGTCAAAATTAATTATTGAAGTTGGTTAAATCTATCGTCAGCTAGATTGGTCTATTAAGGAGGTGGGTATTATGGCTGATTATAATGCAATGACTGAGTGGATTGACTAGGTTGACCATTATTATAGGCATAATTTTGATATTGGGGCCTAACGGATGGAATTTGGGTCTGATCCTGAGTTTGTTAAGATATCCAAGAAAAATTAGAATGGTTCTTCCAATCTAGGCTATATGGATTTGAAAAAGGGTCACTAACAAGCTTGGAGTAGTTTTGAGTAGCTTGAATTTGTTCTTGGATAAAAGGTGAAAACTGTGCAGCCATAAGACATTCACTTACATGATGGGTTAGGCTAGCACAAGTTGAATAAATTTCTTAATAATTAGAAGATAATGTGAATTATGCGGGTGATTATTGACTTAGGATTAGGACTTGATCTAATTTCTAGGCAAGAAAGTCTACTTTATTTATCAAATTTGAATCAGCCTTAGGACTAGATTCTAGATATTTAAATTCATGGATCCCAGCCCACCATCCAGCACTGCAGTTGATCATTTTCCTATCAAGCCTGCCCCCGATCTATCTGAACATGCCACGGAGGCGCTCGAGCCTGCTCAGGAATCCGAGGCAGCCAAGAGTGCTCCAACCTCTTCCGCTTCCGCAGCCCCCAAGATTGAGGACCTCGAAAAGTTATATTTTTTTCTTTCTCTTTTGTTTTGCTTTGTACTTGAAAATTTTTAGTTAAATGAAAGTGAATTTACTTTTACCTATGTCTTTCTTTATATTGATGTTGTGCCATGTGTTATATAGAATCCCTCCAATAATCAGAGCCATAATCCATCATCTCCGATCGATGCCGACCCCTTACTTCAAAAGGTTTCACTAAAATCTTTAATAAAAAGCTTAAAGAAGAAAATCCACCATTTGAAGAAGATGTTGAAGAAGACAAAGGATGACCTTCAAGCTTCTCAAAAGAATACTTTGGAAGCGACCAAAGAGGTCACTCGCCTCCAAAATTTACGTATGAAGGACTCTACAAGCTTCAGCATCTAAAAGGGCAGCTTTGAGAGGGAGATCACCGAGGTCAAGAAAAATGCCAGTGACAGATCTTAGATACTAATGATGAAGATCAGCTCTCTCAAAGCCGATCTCAAGGTGGCAAAAGAGAAAATCTATCTACTGGAGGAGAGTTCACCATGTCTATCGACAGGGCTCGGCACGACTGGGACTAATCCAAGAAAATCTTCAAGCTTCAAAAATAGTTACAAGACACTGAGGACTAGCACAATAGTTATAGAATAACCTGGGCAAAGAAAATATCCAGGCTGGAATGTGAGCTCAAGGCCACTAGAGATGAAGCAACTTATTTTCAGAGGCGATTGTACAGTAGTCGATAAGCTGGTGCAAGCGGCGAGTCAGAGGAGATCGCCTCCTTGAAGAGGACCATCGGCGATCTCTTAGAAGCGGTCGAGATGGAGAAGGTCAAGGTTCAATAGTTGAAACTCTAGCTAACCTACGAACACCAGGATGTCATGGATGCGGAGGTCGAGTCTGAAGTCTTGAGGAAGCAATGGCGAGAGCTTGAAGGCAAATTCCAACATGCCAATAGGATGTACATAGATAGTCTATATAAGAAGAAGGAGCTTGAGGGGGAGATCCTTAGGCTAAAGTAGACCTTGGTGATGGCTGGGGTCGACAGTCCGAAGTCTGAGGAGTCCGGTCCATCTTAGGGCTTTGACTTTTTTTTCTTCTTCTTTCTTTTCATGTAATGGATCTTGCTAACCTTTATTTTGCTTGTAGTGAACTTATATTTGCAATAAAATAGTACCTTTTTCATCATTTTCTTATATAAATTCAATGCTTGTTAATGGCTTTGCTTTTTTCACCTCATTTTTCTTTGTTTTGTCTTCTAATGAGATGCTTATTGTGGATGCTGAGCTGGGGGTCCCTTTCGCGAGCTAGGGTGGTGTTTCTCTTTTCATATTTGATGTAGCCATAGGATGGATAAACATAAGGGTTGCTAGTAGGGCTTTTTCCTTCTCATTTTAGATTAACGAGGCCTTGGTCTACCTACTGTTAGGATGAGGTTCTCTTTCATTCCTTGCACGATCATAGGGGCATGTTAGGGCCATTGATAGGGCCTCTCGCCTCATCTTGTCTTAGTCCAACGAAGTCTTCGATCTTACTCATGTTAGGATGACATTCTCCTCCTATTCCTAACATGGCTGTAGGGGCACATTAAGACCGTTGATAGGGCCTCTTTCCTCATCTCATCTTAGATTAACGAGGTCTTTGGCTTTGCTCATGTTAGGATGAGATTCACCTCCTATATCTAATGTGGCTGTAAGAGCACATTAGGATTGTTGACAGGGCCTCTCCTCTCTTCTCGTCTTAGTCTAACAAGGTCTTCAATCTTGCTCACATTAGGATGAGGTTCTCCTTCTATTTCTATCGTGGCTGTAGAGGCACATTAAGACCGTTGATAGGGCCTCTCCCCTCATCTTGTCTTAGATTAATGAGGCCTTCGGCCTTGCTTATGTTAGGATGAGGTTCTCCTCCTACTCCTAACATAGCTGTAGGGGCACATTAGGATCGTTGATAGGGCCTCTTCCCTCATCTCATCTTAGATTAATAAGGCCTTCGGCTTTGCTCAAATTAGGATGAGGTTCTCCTCCTATTCCTAACATGACTGTAGGGGCATATTAGGGCCATTGATAGGGCCTTTTTTCTCATCTCGTCTTAGATTAATGAGGCCTTCAACTTTGCTCATGTTAGGATGAGGTTCTCCTCCTATTTCTAAAATGGTTGTAGGAGCACATTAGGGCCATTGACAAGGCCTCTTCCCTCATCTTGTCTTAGATTAACAAGGCCTTTGGCTTTTCTTACATTAGGATGAGGTTCTCCTTTTGTTCCTAACGTAGCTATAGGGACACATTAGGGCCATTGATAGGGCCTCTCCCCTCATCTCATCTTAGATTAATGAGGCCTTCGACTTTGCTCACACTAGGATGAGATTCTCCTCCTGTTGCTAACGTGGCTGTAGGGGCACATTAAGGCCATTGATAGGGCCTCTTCCCTCATCTCGTCTTAATTTAACGAGGCCTTCGACTTTACTCACGTTAAGATGAGGTTCTCCTCCTGTTCCTAACATGGATATTTTTGTTGCACAACTGAGTTTGGAAAGTTGTTTCTCGCCATTATAAATTTATAATAGGAATCGGGGTGTTAAAGTAAAGGAATCTCATTGCAACCAAATCATTGATAATACATCTATAGGTTTTCTAAGTTCCATGGTTGGGGTAGATCAGCTCCTTCGAGGTCCTTCAGGTAATATGTCCCAGGCCGGATGACTTCCTTGACTATGTAGGGTTCTTCTCAATTTGTGGTGAGCTTTCCTTGGTCCTGGGATTGAGAAATAGCTGCTCACCGAAGCACCAAGTCTCCCACTCTGAATACTTTATCCTTGACTCTAAAATTATAGTATCGGGCTACCCTTCGTCTATAAGTAGCCATCCAAACTTGGGCTTCTTCTCATTTTTTCTTCAACGGGTTGAGGTTAGCTCTTAGATCTTATGAATTACGCCACTTATTGAAGGCCATGACCCATGCCAATGAGAGCTTGAGCTCGATCAGGATGACCGCCTCCATTCCAAAGATCAAGGCAAATGATGTTTCTCTAGTTGGCAGTCTTTGGGTAGTTTTATACGCCCAGAGTACATGATAGAGTTCATCCACCCAAGTCCCCCTTGCTCTTTCAAGCCTTGCCTTGATACCCTACAATAGGATCCTGTTGGTCACCTCTATTTCACCATTTGCTTGCGGAAGGGCTATGAACATGAAGTTATGGGAGATGTTCAAGTCTTCACAGAATTCTACAAACTTTGCCCCAGCAAACTGCCGCCCATTGTCTATTATAAGGATATGAGGTAGACCAAATCTACAAATAATTGACTTCTAGATGAAGTCCTACACTTTGGCTTTAGTGATCTTTGCTAGGGGTTTGGTCTCGATCCATTTGGTGAAGTAGTTGATCGCAACTAAGAGAAACTTTCGTTGTTCGGATGCCATCGAGAAGAGTTTGAGTATATCCATTCTCCGTTGTGCAAATAGCCAAGGTGCACTTAGTGGGGCATGCTCGAAGGTCGGCTGCGTTTGTATACTATTATTCTTTTGATAGTGATCGCATCTTTTAACATACTCAACACAATTATGATGCATACTTGGCAAATAATACCCTAATCAAAGTAGCTTATGAGATAGGGATCTGGCACCTAGATGGCTTCCATAGATTCCTTCATGTACTTTCCACAGTGCAAAGTTAGCTTCAGAAGATTGAAGACATTTCAAAAGTGGAAAGAAGTATAATCTCTTGTACAGCTTACCTTCATACAGAATATATCGGAAGGCCTAGTTTTTCAGCTTTTTGTTAGATATGTGTGCCCTAGAAGCCAGAATTGGCTGACACTTATAATACACTTCTAGGGGCAAAATTATAATTTTGACTATAAATAACAAAATGGATTATTTTCTATCATAAATATGTATTTAGTATCCGTGATACATCTCTTGAGTTAATGGTAATGATAATTCTTATTTTCAAGAGTTAAAAATTTAAAACAAGAATTCTCATTATTAACTCATAAAATGCTTCCGACCATAGGATCATCATGAGGATGGTGTTGAAGAAAAATTCTGATTTTTCGGACCAGGTTCGTTCAGATCTGATCGGATCAAGAGATATATTTCAAAAAAATTTTTGTTTGATCCTAATCAGATCTAGGATATTTTATATCTAATCCTTATTATTCTAATAATAAAAATAAAATATAAATAAATTAAATTAAATTTAATTTATCTTGATGTAGGGTAATCTTATTATCCGTTGATGATCCTGTAAGCAGCGGAAGGTTCTGGACTAGCCATGCAAGTGCCTGACCTCTACCGATATCCACTCAGACTGGATCTGGAGATCCTCTTCTTCTCTATCACGTCTTCAGAAATTAGATCTAGATTTGATCTGGAGGATCTTCAAAATACCTTTCGAAGATCAGCAGTTGTCCTTTGCAGCAGTGCAGCCTTCTAGCTTTCTGTCACCTTTCTCTCATCTGAATTGCACCAACTAAGATCCCAAACTTCTTTAGACATGGAGAGGAGAGGGAGAAGGTGGACTTGGCATGGAGGAGGAGAGGAGAGGCAGCCTTGGGGCATGGAAATTTCAATTGATTTCAGATCCTCCTTGAGTTGGGCGCAGGGTCTTATTTATAGACTATGCGTGATCCAACTCCTCTTCTTCCCAACCAATCACAACCCTTTGTGAAATCAGATCTAAATCTGATTGGTGGGAATAGAGTCCCTTGGATTCCTCCTTAGATGGTGCCTAAGATCCAGTCAAACTTGGTTCTTAGGAGAAGTCTAATCGGAATCCAAAAAGGAGATGGAGTCCCTGTCCAACAGGGACTCCTGGGCGCCTCCAGCTTGGGCACACGCCAAGGGTGGCGTGCGCCCTCCTCCTTGCCAGGTTCTGGCAGGGGGACAAGCCCCCACCAGCTCTCCAATAGGTGCATGACACATGGACAGAAGTCAAAGTGTCAATGGTCAACATTTGACCAGTCAAAGGTCAACTTTTGACCAAAGTCAAAGGACGAGAAATGGCAGGTGACCAAAAATGGCAGGTATTATCTTACAAAATAAGACAACCCTTTTCTGACCTGGACAGGCTCCAGTCAGACCAAGTGAAGGCCTCTGATCGAGCACAAACTCCTTTGGCTCAGTCAGGACAACTATTTATGATAGTAAAAGAAGAACGTTAGGTTCAATCGAGTGCTAGCACGATTTTCTTGAACCTAATTGAATCTCATTCAGATCAATTGAACTGGATCAGTTCAATTGATGATCACCAGATTCAAACCCTTATTTGTGTGACCCAGTTAGGTTCAGTTCTGTATGGTAATGGGATATGTCATGATCTCTATCATCGACATCATCGAAACTCCTTTCGATGGATCAGAACTCTTCTGATTCGAACAGCTAGAATGATCGATCATCTAAATCATTCTAATTGCTCCCAAAATCCACCAGTGACACCTAGCAGTATATGGTGGCAACCCATCAGAGCTGAATGCGAACCTCTTGGTGCAGCTACCTGTGTGATTAAGTTCTTCTATCTTGAGCCCCGATCAGATTAGGGTTAAGGTGAACTCGTCAAACCCTAGTCTTCTGTCATATGATGTAATCATTCGATTCAAGTCCGATGTGAAAACCTAAATAGAAACTCTTTCTATTATTTCACTCTGCCATGGCCATGGGCTTCTGGACTTGATTCTCATGATCATCATAGGGCTGCTCCTCTACCACCGAGGTAGATAGATTCCATCTTGATGCAATCCAGTTCCTACAATGAACATGCTATAGCCAACATACACCTCAGGGTTCCGTAATGGCTAGGAGATCGAGTTATGGTGTAGTCAAACTATAACACCCTCAAGGTGAACTGCCGATGCACCTCAGGTCAAAGAACCAGACACACCACTGCAGCATCGAGTCAGTCATTGACGAGAAGGTAGACTTCCTAATGACTACTCGAGGTGGTCACGCTCAGTGCCCTCATTCTCTAACGAGTACCTGTACTCTCGCTCCGGTGTCTCCACACCGTAGACTCAAGACTCATCTACTAAAGAGAAGCGATTGTACACCAACCTTTCGGATCAATCACCATCCTCGTGATGATCCTATGGTCGGGAGCATTTTATGAGTTAATAATGATTATTCATGTCTTAAATTTTCAACTCTTGAAAATATGAATTATCATTACCATTAACTCAAAGGATGTATCACAGACACTAAATACACATATGTGATAGAAAATAATCCCATTTTATTGATTATAGTCAAAATTATAATTTTGCCCTTAGAAGTGTATTACAAGTGTCAGCCAATTCTGGCTTCTAGGGCACATATATCTAACAATCTCCCACTTGTCCTAAAGCCAATTGGCTACAAGTCTAAGTCCCATCTTCTCAAGGTGGGCTTCGATCTTCTGCTGGCCCAACGGCTTTGTAAGCGGGTCTGCCACATTGTCTGTGGAGTCAACTCTCTTGACCTCGACGTAACCCTTCTCGAGGTAATCGCGGATGAGGTGGTATCGCCGCTCAATGTGCTTGGATTTCTGGTGAGACCTTGGCTCCTTAGCAAGGGCTATGGCGCCATTGTTGTCGCAGTATAGAGGAATGGCATCTGATGGCATTACTCTAATTTCTGTAGCAAACTTCTTGTACCAAAATGCTTTCTTCGTAGCCTCTGATGCAGCGATATATTCTGCTTCCATGGTGAAATCTGCTATCACGATTTGCTTGAAACTCTTCTAGCTGACAGCACCACCATTGCACACAAACAGACTCCCAGATGTCGACTTTCGATCATCTACATCGGATATGAAATCTGAGTCTGTGTATCCCTGGACCTGGAGTTCTCCATTACCAAAGACCTGAAGGAAAATCCAGATTTCTCGATCCAAATTCGTTCAGATATGATCAGATCAAGAGATATATTTCAAAAAAAATTTTCTTTGATCTATATCAGATCTGGGATGTTTCAGATCTGATTTTTATTATTTTAATAAATAAAATAAAATAAGGATAAATTAAATTTAATTTAATTTACCTGATTTGGGTAATCCAATTACTCGTTAATGATCCTGTATGCAGCAAAAGGTTCTAGATCTAGCCATGCAAGCACCTAGCCTCTACCGATATCCACTCGGGCTGGATCTCCAGATCCTCTTCTTCTCTATCATATTTCCAAAAATCAGATCTAGATTTGATCTGGAGGATCTTCAAAACTTCTTTTGAAGATCAGTAGTTGTCCTTTGTAGCAGTGCAGCCTTCTAGCTTTCAATCGCCTTTCTTTGATCTGAATCGCACCAACCTGAAATCCAAAATTCCTTTTGGACGTGGAGAGGAGAGGGAGAAGGTGGTTTGGCATGGAGGAAGAGGGGAAAGGCAGCCTTGGGGCATGGGAATTGTGATTCCTTTCAATCACTTCCAATCACAATCTGGGTTGGGTGCAGGGTCTTATTTATAGACTGTCTATGATCCAACTTCTCTTCTTCCCAATCAATCATAACTCTTTATAAAATTAGATCTAAATCTGATTGATGGGAATAGAGTCCCCTAGATTCCTCCTTAGAGGGTGCCTAAGATCAGTCAAAGTTGGTTCTTAGGAGAACTCTAATTGGAATCCAAAAAGGAGATCGAGTCCTTGTCCAACAAGGACTCCTAGGCGCCTCCAACTTGGGCACACGCCAAGGGTGGCATGCACCCTCTTCCTTGCCAGGTTCTAGCAGGGGGACAGGCCCCCATCAGCTCTCCAATAGGTGCGTGACATGTGGTCCAATGTCAAAGTGTCAATGGTCAACATTTGACCAATCAAAGGTAGACTTTTGACCAAAGTCAAAGAATAAGAAATGGTAGGTGACCAAAAATGGCAGGTAATGTCTTACAAAATAAGACAACCTTTTCTGACTTGGACAACCTCTAGTCAGACCATATGAAGGCCTCTGATTAAGCACAAACTTCTTTGGCTCAGTCAGGACAACTAATTTATGATAGCAAAAGAAGAACGTTAGGTTCAATCGAGTGCTAGCACGATTTTCTTGAACCTAATTGAATATCATTCAGATCAATTGAAATGGACCAGTTCAATTGATGATCACCATATTCAAGTCCTTGTTTGTGTGACCCAGTTAGGTTCAATTCTGTATGATAATGGGATAGGTCATGATCTCTATCATCGACATCATCAAAACTCCTTTCGATGGATCAGAACTCTTCTGATTCGAACAGCTAGAATGATCGATCATCTAAATCATTCTAATTGCTCCCAAAATCCACCAGTGACACCTAGCAGTGTATGGTGGCAACCCATCAGAGCTAAATGCGAACCTCTTGGTGCAGCTACCTGTGTGATTAAGTTCTTCTATCTTTAGCCCCGATCAGATTAGGGTTAAGGTGAACTCGTCAAACCCTATTTTCTATCATATGATGTAATCATTCGATTTGAGTCCGATGTAAAAATCTAAATAGAAACTCTTTCTATTATTTCACTTTGTCATGGCTATGAACTTCTGAACTTGATTCTCATGATTATCATAGGGCTGCTGCTCTACCACCGAGGTAGATAGATTCCATTTTGATGCAATCCAGTTCCTACAATGAACATGCTATAGCCAACATACACCTTAGGGTTTCGAATGGTTAGGAGACAGAGTAATAGTGTAGTCAAACTATAACACCCTCAAGGTGAACTGCCGATGCACCTCAGGTCAAAGAACCAGATACACTACTACAGCATCGAGTCAGTCATTGACGAGAAGGTAGACTTCCTAATGACTACTCGAGGTGGTCACGCTCAGTGCCCTCATTCTCTAAAGAGTATCTATACTCTCGCTTCGGTGTCTCCACACTGTAGACTTAAGACTCATATACTAAAGAGAAGCAATTGTACACCAACCTTTCGGATCAATCACCATCCTCGTGATGATCCTATGGTCGAGAGCATTTTATGAGTTAATAATGATTATTCATGTCTTAAATTTTCAACTCTTGAAAATATGAATTATCATTACCATTAACTCAAAGGATGTATCACAGACACTAAATACACATATGTGATAGAAAATAACCCATTTTATTAATATTAGTTAAAATTACAATTTTGCCCTTAGAAGTGTATTACAAGTGTCAGCCAATTTTGGCTTCTAGGGCACATATATATCTAACAATCTCCCACTTGTCCTAAAGCCTATTGGCTACAAGTCTAAGTCCCATCTTCTCAAGGTGGGCTTCGATCTTCTGTTGGTCCAACGGCTTTGTAAGTGGGTCTGCCATATTATCTATGGAGTTGACTCTCTTGACCTCGACGTAACCCTTCTCGAGGTAATCACGGATGAGGTGGTATGACCGCTCAATATGCTTGGATTTCTAGTGAGACCTCGGCTCCTTAGCAAGGACTATGGCGCCATTGTTGTCGCAGTATAGAGGAATGGCATCTAATGGCATTACTCCGATTTCTGCAGCAAACTTCTTATACCAGAATGCTTCCTTCGCAGCCTCTGATGCAGCGATATATTCTGCTTCCATGGTAGAATCTACTATCATCATTTTCTTGGAACTCTTCCAGCTGACAGCACCACCATTGCACACAAACAGACTCTCAGATGTCGACTTTCGATCATCTATATCGGACATAGAATCCGAGTCTGTGTATCCCTAAACTTGGAGTTCCCATTACCAAAGACCAACAATCATATCCTAGTTCTTCTCAAGTACTTAAGGATATATTTCACAAAAGTCCAGTGTTCTTCACCTAGATTTGACTGATATCTGCTTGTGACACTCACAGCATCTGCTATATCAGGTCGTGTACATAGCATGGCATACATGAGGCTTCCTATTGTAGAATCATAAGGGATCTTGCTCATGCGTTCTATTTCCTCAGTGTGCTAGGGCACATCTTCTTGGAAAGATGAAATCCCATGTCTAAAGGGTATTAATCCCCTTTTAGAGTTTTTCATACTAAACCTCTTTAGTACTTCCTCTATGTACATCTTCGTGTGAAAGTCCCTAGCATCCAATTCGGTCTATCCCTATTAGACTTAATTCCTAGAAATAAAGGAGCTTTGCCTAGGTCTTTCATGGAGAATTCCTTGGACAACCATAATTTGACTGTTGTTATCATGGGAATATCATTCCCAATAAGGAGGATGTCATCCACGTACAATACGAGGAAGACAACAGCGCTCCCACTGATCTTTTTGAAAACACACGGCTCCTCTTCGTTTTTGATGAACCAAACGTTTTGATCACATCATTGAAACGTGGTTTTAAGCCCGAGATGCTTGCTTAAGTCCATATATGGACCTTTGCACGCTTGCAAAACCTTATGATCGATCACTGATATGAAACCTAGCGGCTGTTCCATATAAGATATTCTTCCTCAAGATATCCATTTAAGAATGCCGTTTTTACGTCCATTGTCATATTTCATAATGAAATAGGCTACAACGACAAGCAATGTGCGGATGGATTTAGCATAGCCACTGGGAAAAAGGTAATCTTGATAGTCATGCCTTTACGTGCCTATAGCCTTTTTGCCACTAGTCTAGCCTTGAATGTCTCCACATTTTCAATCTGCACCAATCTTCTCTTGAAGATCCATTTACACCTAATGTACATACCTTCTGGTGGATCTACCAAGGTCCAGACTTGGTTGAGTGCATCGAGTCAATTCTGACTGCATTACCTCTAGCTATTTCTCGGAGTCGATATCTGATATCGCCTCGTTGTAGGTTTTGGGATCATCACCATGAGCACCATTGCCTACGAGGAATATTTTCTCTACGTCCTCTGAAACAATACCTAAGTATCTCTTAGGAGGACGGAAAACTCTTTCCGATCTACGAGGTAGAGGAGGTAGCGTTCTTTTGGCTCAACCTGATTTGGTTCCAATTGGTCCTTATGTTTAGATATATGTGCCTAGAGCCAGAATGGCTGACACTTTATACACTTCTAGGGGCAAAATTGTAATTTTCACTATAATTAATGAAATGGGTTATTTTCTATCACACCTGTGTATTTAGTGTCTGTGATACATCCTTTGAGTTAATGGTAATGATAATTCATGTTTTCAAGTATTGAAAATTTAAGACTGAATAATCATTATTAACTCATAAATAGCTCCTGACCAATAGGATCATCACGAGGATGGTGATTGATCCGGAAGGTTGGTGTACGATCGCTCTCTTTAGTAGATGAGTCTTGAGTCTATAGTTGAAGACACCGAGTGAGAGTACAGGTACTCATTAGAGAACGAGGGCACTGAGCGTGGACCACCTCGAGTAGTCATTAGGAAGTCTACCTTCTCGTCAATGACTGATCGATGCATGTGTAGTGTGTCTGGTTCTTTGACCTGAGATGCAGTCGGCAGTTCACGTTGAGGGTGTTATAGTTTGACTACACATTACTTCATCTCCTTCTCCC